>QVTG01000431.1:0-18116 GCA_013305925.1 Geotrichum reessii
TTATTATTATTATTATTATTATTATTATTATTATTATTATTATTATTATATATATTATATTATTGTTATTATTATTATTATTATTATTATTATTATTATATATTATTATTTATTATTGAGTAGTTTCAATGTGGAATAAGAATATTGTGGGGATGTTAACGATATTGACCGACATTTTAAGTGAACATTTACAAAATCAAACTGACATATGATAGCAAACCTAACTATTAATCTTTGAAAGAGTTAAAACTGATTCTTCTACAACTTTTTTGAGCTGAATAATAATAATAATAACCTTTCATATATTATTGTTATTTTCTCGGCTGTTATTAAGGTATTTTATTTGAAACCCGAACTATTTGCCGAGTTAGGGACTAAAGCCTTCTACGGAAAGATGCTCTTAATCGTTGTTATTTTATCTGACAAATATCAAACTCAAATTTCCTACTGGAATCTTTTTTTTTTTTATTTTAAGATTAATGTCAAGTTTAGACTGGAGTCTCTAATAAAAACATTTAATTACTGTAGCAAAACCCACATTTACAATTATAAGAAGAAACAAAAAAAAAAAAAAAGAGAGACAAGAGATTTTGATATTTAAACTAAAGTAAGCTTTTTTTGCCTTGATGTATGAAAGCATTACAACCGTCGTCAAGGGGCGATACAAGTATTCTGGCTGTCTATAGAGCAGTCTTATGAAGAAGAAAAAGAAGAAGAAGAAGGAAATTTTTTTTACTTTAGGGGGGCGCCGCCCATGCAAATTGTGTCTTTTCTGTGATTTTGCAAGAAACTTCAATTTTGTAGAAAGAGTTTTCGATATTATTTTGGTTTAAACATTCCAGTACCGTTGCTTGGTACGAGTTTAAAACTCATGGCAGATTCTAATCGGTAGATCGAATAATAGATGTAATATATCAAGGCTGCTTGGTTAGATTTTATTTTCTGGTATTTGTTGTTTTTTTCCAGTGTTTGATGATTCATGCGTTTTTCATTCCAAGAAGGCTGTTTTTAATTATATTTATTATTTATTAAAAAAAAATAAAAAATAAAAAAAAGTAAGTAATTAAAGCTTTTAATTATGTAACTATGTGATGTAAGAACAATAAACAGATTTTCAATCTATCCAAGTAATTAAAGCAATAATAATATTAAGAAAATGACCATTGCAAGTAGCCATGACAGTCAATAAAAAAATAAAAAATAAAAATCAAAGTGCTTCATTTTCAATTGATTGTTAAAACAGGTTCATTCAAACTAAACACGACTTGAGCTTGTTAACAAAAAGTCAGTATCAATTATTGAAACAAAAATTATTGGCTTGTAGCCATCGACTTCTGATCTTATCAACAAACAATTTTATATATGTAAAACTCATTCTAATATAAACTTTGAGTATCAATGACTGAAATGGGAGGTACCCAGAACATGATACATAAATACACAATCTGTTATAAAAAAGAAACTACAAGTGTTTTTTTTTTTTTGTTTTTTTTTTGGTTGTCTATTCATCCTATCGGTACTGTTAACCTTATAAGGCCATTATTGTCAGTACGTGTTTAAATGTAATGATTCATATCTAGTATAAACTATCTACCTAGTTTCAGTCAAGTCTGTGTATTTACTAGACAAGCAATTATATCGGAAAAGGTGTTCTAAATGCGTTTTTAAATCTATGGGCATTGTTGATATCATCACTTTTTTTGGTAAATTTTTTCCTTTTTTTTTCCTTTTTTTTTGGACGTTTAAAGATTTTTTTATTCTGAACAAACAAAACAGTTTTTGCTCTCGAAATCAAAGATCTGTTTTGTTCTTTCTCTTTATAAAAGATTTTTTTTTTTTTCGTTAAAAATTTATTTTATTTAGAAAATGACATCGTTTCAAGAAAATTACTTGTAATTAGAATTGAAAAAAAAAAAAAAAAAAAAAATCAGCAAGAACATGAATTGTTGAATATCTAAAATCTATCATCCTTTATTTTTGTAGTCATCTGGGTCTTTAATCTCGATGTCACCAATGACACATATCCAGCGATGAGGGAAGCAAAGATGACTGGCCACTTAAAAGTAAACAAATAAAAATAACTATGTCGATGTTTTGATTCGACTACAATTTAGAGTCGATGTGGTTTTCCATCTCAAAGAATACGCATAACCTGTCCAAGTCTAGTCACCGGTATATTGTGTTTGAGTTCTTTCTTCTTCAAATCTGTAGTCTAATTATTCTATAACTTTTCATTGAGTCTTGGGGTTTTTTTTTTTTTTGTTTTTTTGTTTTTTTTTTACTGACAAGTACAGTACCTCACTTTTTCTCTTGTCTGGTTTTGACTATAAATTAGACAATCTTTATGAAGACAAAAATTCAAAATGTGGCAAATCAAAAAAAAAAAAAAAAAAAAAAAAAAAAAAAAATTTTAGATAGTCGTACCAATATAAAATATGCTGTAAAAAATAATTTGAAAAAAATTAGGACTTGTTTGCTAGTCAGTCTTCTGGGTCATAGATTTCAGATTACTCAGGTACTACTGTAGTTTATATGTTTTTTGAAATTTCCATATCCAATTTTTTTATTTTTATTTTTTGAACCAAAAAAGAAAAATAAATAAATAGACAAAATAAAATAAAATACAAATTTAAACATTAAATTAAAACTAAGAATTTTAGTCATCAATTAAATTTGAATTTTTTTTTCAATTTTAATAAGTTCTAAGCATTTATGATATACCCTTTACATCCGATAAAGTCTACTTGCTTAAGGGAAAGCTCTTTGGAACTTGATCAAAGGTGATCAAAGAGTCTTGTTTGATATCAAGGGTCTCGGAGTTGTAATCAAGTTTTTGGACTCATTACCGCAACTTTTTTTTTGCCAATTGTTTGCTCAACTGGAAAAGTTTGCTGAGGTTTTACAGTGTCAATTTCTGGTTTTGAGGTCCTATCTATCCTAGGTTTTCTTTGACATATGAACTCTTTTGTGGAGAATTCGGCACCATCGAATGCCAGAATCACTAAAACGCTGACGACGCTACTTTTAAAATCTCATAGAAACAAATGTTTTTTAATTCAATGTTTTTTTTCGTTTTTTTTTTTTGTATAGTTTTGTTTACACAGAAAATTGTTTTGCAGGTTCCCAAATTTGTGTTTATACGGTGGTAGCTCACTCACTTCTAACCAGGTCAAAAAACCACGAATTGAAGTTTAGTATTTATATTATATCTTTATCTTTCGATACATATGAATACACGTGTACATATAACTAGTTGCCACAAAAAAAAACTGTATGAATAAATCAAAAGACGGAAAGGCAAAGGACCAAGAATTATTTGTCAAAATTTTTGATCATCACTTCGGAAGACGACCCGTTACCGGAAAATAATTTCCCAATAAAATACGTCTATAATTAACTTAATAACTTGTGGTCTAAACTTGAAAATATTAGAGACATTTGGTAGACCAAGCTAGTAGCTGACTTTTTTCTGATGACTTATAATTTGCATTAGAAACACTCTTACATGGGTCTATATAATATTTGAGTACTATTTGAACCAGTAGACACAGCCTTTTTGAAATTGTAAGACAATTAAAATAAATTATTTTAGAGAAATTTATAAACATAATTTCCAAACCTTTGAGCTAGGTGGCTTATCGATTTCCTGTAGGTTTTTTTTTTTTTCTTTTTTTGCTTAATTTTTGATAGTATTTTGAATTCATCCTGCCAGAAACTAAAACAGCAAATATTGACAGTAGCAGCATTTGTTTTTATTGTGGATGTAATCTGTGAATTTATTCACCATCAATTGGTAGTGCCGCACACGGCATGAATAAAAGTTGAAAAACTCAACTAGACTAATTATTACAAGTCAAAAAGAAAAGAAAAAAAACAGACTTTTGCGTCATCATTTTTCTCTAGGTATCAAGCCACAAGGTAATGAATGATTTTGTTTTTTTTTGAAAAGTTTATGCTTTGAACAATTCTATTTTATTATTTATAACCTTTGGCATAAAAAGCTTCAAGTAGAAAAGAAAGAAAAAAAGTAATTGGGTAGTATTTTAGATCATACTTTTAGAACACATCTTCAATTTAAATCAGTGCATGTCGCCAATTAACACATTTATGTTGATATAAAAACTCGGTTTTAGTTGGCAACAATGCTCAATGTTGAGTCATTGTTAGTATAGAACAAAATGGCTACAAGTTCTGTTTTGCTGTAAAGATTTTTTTTTTCTGTACTCCTGTAGCTTGTCGGACCTCGGAATCCGAAATGAAAACAAAAACATGTTACCTACACCACTGTGCGGTATCTGTATCATTAAACAAAAACTGCGATTTCAAGTTTTTGATATTTGTAGGTTTCAAATCAAAAAAAAAAAAAAAAAAAAAGAATCTTGCCAAGTTTATCTTTATAACATTGTCAGACTTATTGAGTTTTTTATACGGTTGTAGGGGCTTGTGTCGGTGCTTTCCGATATACTTTTTGAATTGGTTGTCTTTCCACTTTTTTTTTTTCAACATTCCATAATATCCATGTTTTTTGGTTGTTGTTTTTTTTTTTTGATTACCATATTTTTGTTCCTGTCATATTTATTAACCGTGTTGATAAATGCTTAATTTATGTTTATTTATCAAAGTTTTTTTTTTTTTTTTGACTATTAAAGCTTAGAATATCATTTTCTTTTAATGAAGTGTTTAATAGTACAACTTGCTGAAGAATCTGTGTCAAAAGCATTGAAATATCCAAGTATTAAAAAGCTACTTTGTATTTGCCAAAACAAGTGTAGATTACATCTACAGCTAATGGTAATAAAAATGTGTATATATAGACAATAAATTGTGTTTTTCAAGTCCTAGTATGACTAGTATGGTGATGAAATTAGATATTACAATTACAAAATATTGCATATTTAGAGACCAAAATTTTCATCGGTTGAACTTCAAAAATTTAAAGAACCATAGACAGAAAATCTGTTTGTTGTCCTTACATCACATAGTTACATAATTAAAATAATAATGACAAAGATATACAAAGAAGACATGGAATTCAAAAACATTTGTCTCTATGAGACTTCAAAATTAGCGTTCTCAGCGCGCTCTGGGTGTTTCAGGCATTCGATGGCGCCGAATTCTCTATGAAATAATACGTGTGCTAAGGGGAACCTAGTCCTAAAAGACAGTTTTACTTTTTTTTTGTCATCATCTTCAAAAGATCATGGCGTTCATGACAAAAAAAACATTAACCATCTCTACTGAGTAGAATTTAATGTAAAATATTTTTGCAATGGATAAATAGTTCATTAAGTGTTTTGAATGATGATTAACGTTTGTGTAAGAATACTACACGCATATGAGTAGTAGAATGTCCCAGTGGTAAACCAAGAGGTTTTTATTCCTTAACTTTATAAGAAACGACTGTGGTTAAATAGATAGATAAATGTACTTGATTCAAAGACTTGTAGTTCCAAT
Organism: Geotrichum reessii; assembly: GCA_013305925.1. Classification (NCBI taxonomy): domain Eukaryota; kingdom Fungi; phylum Ascomycota; class Dipodascomycetes; order Dipodascales; family Dipodascaceae; genus Geotrichum; species Geotrichum reessii. Next base: position 5,455 of record QVTG01000431.1, read on the forward strand.
TTAATATTTAGATATTATTCAGTTTTTATTTATCCATTTTTCTGTTATTTACAATTTTAGAATCAAACTGTGTTTGATTTAGATTGAAACAAAAGTGTGATTTCTTTATTTTTTGCCTGGTTCCCAGTTTTTGTTGTTTATGTAAATGTGAAAAATTACTTCCCTATTACTTGAATTTCTTCAATTAATATTTATTCTCTACCATCCACAACACTCATTCTAGATTATAAGATTACGATACCATGTCGACACTAGAATCACAATCCGAAAACCGAAAAGCAAGATTAGCGCAATTACGAAATCTGAAGAATAAAAATGTTTCCAGCAATCAGTAAGCATGATCAACTTTCTTTCAGACCTAGCAAGACTAACAATTTTTTATCATACAGGAACGACAATGCACAGAGTATATTAAGCGGCCGAAATTTTGATACTGAATCTCGGGCGCCTAAACTTGGATTTAGCAATCCTCCTACCATGGAAATCAGTGATGAAACTGGTGTTGTGGAGACAGTTGAACTTGCATCAAACAAACTTGAGCAACAGGCTCTAGAAGCTTTAAAGACAAAGTCTGGAAAGCAGATCAATCTTGAGACGTTGCAACCAAAGCGGGCAAACTGGGATCTTAAACGGGATCTTGAACCAAAGCTTCAAATTCTAGAGGACCGTACCCAAAACGCGATTATTCAGAAGGTGCGTGAACGCCTGCAAAAGGAGCGACAAGCTCAACCTGCCAAAGACTAAGATTTGACTTTGGAGATAATCATTTAATTTATTGCTTACGATATACCTGTTAATAATCACTTTACTACTATATATCTTTACGACCTTTTGATTTTTTTCAAGCGTTATAATTGTTGCTATTATAGATATATTTTGTAGCAACCGCTTTCAAAATGTCTGATTTCATGTTTTAATATGTGGACAAAGTCCAGGTAGGGTAATTCAAAGTCACCTTAGATTTGATTTTCAGAGGTCTTTTTTTTTCGCTTTTCAGAATTTCATTTTTCACATTTTTTTTTCATTTTTTTTTTGAAGAATCAGCAGCCTGTTTCTCCCAAAATTATCAATTTATCAACACCACCACCCTCAAATCTCTATTTTTCCTTCAACCTTAACTGTTAAACCTCATAGACGTCATTTGTCACGACGTTTTTAGAGACAGAGCATTCACAAACCCAGTCAATAAAAGATTTTTTTTTTTTCTTTCTTTTTTTTCAGTTTCTTTTAACTCGACAATACTTTTTCATCAACTCTTTTTTACGTTTCTACAACAACAAAAGATTTCGAAAGCGCAAATATGAGTGGCGCAAGGTTTCCTCACTCCAGTGCTCCTTTGAGTACGATCAAGGAGGTAGGATTTTTCAGGAACTGAAATCAAATTTTTTTGACATGTATCTAACTTGACCATAGGTTCAATTTGGTCTTCTTTCGCCTGAGGAAATTGTAAGTTGAGACGGACCTATCTCATTCTCAAGTAGAGGTGAAATGTGGGCTAACATTATTTTGATCACCAGAAAGCTATTAGTGTTGCGAAAATCGAATATCCCGAGACAATGGACGAGACGCGTCAAAGACCGCGTATCGGAGGTTTGAATGATCCAAGGCTTGGTACTATTGACAGGAACTTCAAGTGTCAGACCGTAAGTCCTAATTTTTTTTTTTCTTCTTCGGCTTATTACGTGATTTAGCACGACTCAATCAAACTACATCGATTCTAACCACTTTTTTAGTGTGGTGATACTATGTCTGAGTGTCCTGGTCATTTTGGACACATTGAGCTTGCTAAGCCTGTTTTTCACATTGGTATGACTGTTTTTTTTTTTTTTTTTTTTTTTTCCCGCGTATATATTTTTTCAACCATTTTTCTAACAGCAATTTTTAGGCTTTATTAATAAAATAAAAAAAATCTGCGAATGTATTTGCTTTCATTGTGGCAAAGTTCGTTTGGATGAAGTAAGCCTGTTTTCCCATTTTTTTCCCATGTTTCTGATTCTAACAGTCTACAGTCTAATCCTCTTTTTGCACAAGCCGTCAGCATTCGCGACCCTAAAAGACGATTCAATGCAGTATGGGCTCTTTGTAAAGTTAAAACTGTTTGTGAGGCTGATCCTGTTGAAGATGACGATTCTTTAAATCTTCCTCAGGGCGAAAAACCCCATCACCACGGCGGTTGTGGCAACTCACAACCCACTGTCAGACGTGATGGTCTTAAACTTATGGGTATTTGGAAACGCGAGAAAGGTGAGGATGGCGAGGCTGTTCAAGAAAAGCGTGCTCTTACCCCTGCCGAAATTCTCAATGTATTTAAGCACATTTCTAGTCAGGATCTCTACAGACTTGGCCTTAACGAAGACTATGCCCGACCCGACTGGATGATTATTACAGTCTTGCCAGTACCCCCTCCACCTGTGCGACCTAGTATTGCCATCAACGAATCCGCTAGAGGTGAAGATGATTTAACATACAAGCTTGCAGACATCATTAAAGCCAACGCCAATGTTCAGCGCTGTGAACAAGAAGGTGCTCCTGCTCACGTAATTAACGAATTTGAAGCTCTTCTTCAATATCATGTCGCTACTTACATGGACAACGATATTGCTGGACAACCTCAGGCGCTTCAAAAATCCGGTCGTCCTGTTAAATCTATCAGAGCTCGTTTAAAAGGCAAGGAAGGTCGTTTAAGAGGTAATTTGATGGGTAAACGTGTTGACTTTTCTGCCCGTACTGTCATCACAGGTGATCCTAACCTTGACCTAGATCAGGTTGGTGTTCCCAGAAGTATTGCTAGAGTTTTGTCATATCCTGAGACAGTCACTCCTTACAATATCCACAGGCTGACTCAGTATGTGCGGAATGGCCCTAATGAGCATCCTGGTGCTAAGTACGTCATCAGAGACACAGGTGAGAGAATCGATTTGCGTTACCATAAGAGAGCTGGTGATATTGCTCTTCAGTATGGTTGGAAAGTTGAGCGTCATTTGATGGATAATGATCCCGTTCTTTTCAATCGTCAACCTTCTCTTCATAAAATGTCCATGATGGCACACAGAGTTAAGGTTATGCCTTACTCAACATTCCGTTTGAATTTATCTGTCACTTCGCCTTATAACGCAGATTTCGATGGTGATGAAATGAATTTACACGTTCCCCAGTCAGAAGAGACTAGAGCAGAGCTCAGTCAAATCTGTTTGGTTCCTCTCCAGATTATCACACCACAATCTAACAAGCCATGTATGGGTATTGTACAGGATACTTTGTGTGGTATCAGAAAGCTTACCAAGCGTGACACTTTTGTCGAGTACGAGCAGATTATGAATATTCTTTTCTGGATTCCCCACTGGAATGGTGTTGTTCCGGAACCTGCAATCATCAAGCCCAAGCCTCTTTGGACTGGTAAGCAGGTCATTGCCCAATGTATTCCCAACGGTATTCATATTAGACGACTTGACAAGAGCCCAATGTCTCCAGAAGATGATGGTATGCTTATTGTCAAGGGCGAGATCATGTATGGTGTTGTCAACAAGAAGACCATTGGTGCTTCTGCTGGAGGTTTGATTGATGTTATTTTTCGTGAAAAGGGCCCTCAAGAGTGCAGGGACTTTTTTGGTAATATTCAAAAAGTTGTCAATTATTGGCTGCTTCATAACGGTTTTTCTATTGGTATTGGTGATACTATTGCAGATGGTGCCACAATGAGACACATTACTGAGACTATTTCTGAGGCTAAACAGAAGGTTCAGGAGATCATTAATGATGCTCATCTCAACAAACTGGAAAGAGAACAGGGTATGACTCTTCGTGAATCTTTTGAGCAGAATGTGTCTAGAACTTTGAATCAGGCTAGAGATAATGCTGGTAAATCTGCTGAGAAATCACTAAAGGAATTAAACAACGTTAAGCAGATGGTTATTTCTGGTTCTAAGGGTTCTTTTATTAACATTTCTCAGATGTCTGCATGTGTTGGTCAGCAAATTGTTGAAGGTAAGCGTATTCCTTTCGGGTTTTCTGATAGAACCTTGCCACATTTTACAAAGGATGATTACAGTCCAGAGTCTAAGGGTTTCATTGAAAACTCTTACCTGCGAGGTCTCACTCCTCAAGAATTCTTTTTCCACGCCATGGCTGGTAGAGAAGGTCTGATTGATACTGCTGTTAAGACTGCTGAAACTGGTTATATTCAGCGTCGTCTAGTTAAGGCTCTTGAAGATGTCATGGTTCAGTATGATGGCACTGTAAGAAACTCTCTTGGTGATATTCTTCAGTTTGTTTATGGCGAGGATGGTCTTGATTCTGTTAAGGTTGAAAATCAACCTATCGACACTATCCCTGGTACTAATGCTGCTTTTGAAAAGAGGTACAAGATCGATCTCATGGATTCTGCCAAGAGTCTTAAGCCTTCTCTTATCGAAAGTGGTAATGATATTTTTGGTGATATCGAACTTCAAAGACTTCTTGACGAAGAGTATGCTCAGCTTTGGGAAGATAGACAATTTTTACGTTCTGGTAATTTCCCTGGTAGTGACTCTGGCTGGCACTTACCTGTGAATCTTAGACGTATTATTCTTAATGCGCAGCAAATTTTTAATGTTGATCTCAACAAGGCAAGTAATTTGACTGTTCCTGAGATTATTAATGGTGTTAAAGGTCTCTCGGAGCGTCTTGTTGTTGTCAGAGGTTCTGATAGACTTACTATTGAAGCCCAGCATAACGCTACTATTTTATTCAAATGCATGCTTCGTTCAGTATTTGCTGTCAAGCGTATTATAGAGGAGTTCCATCTCAACAGAGCTTCTTTTGAGTGGGCTATTGGCGATATTGAGTCTCAGTTTGCAAGATCTATGGTCAATCCTGGTGAAATGGTTGGTGTTGTTGCTGCTCAGTCTATTGGTGAGCCTGCTACTCAGATGACCCTGAACACCTTCCACTATGCTGGTGTGTCTTCCAAAAACGTTACTCTTGGTGTTCCTAGATTGAAAGAAATTCTTAACGTTGCTAAAAATATTAAAACTCCTTCTATGTCTGTGTATCTTGATAGAGAGCTTTCTTTGGATATGACTAAGGCCAAGGATGTCATGGCTTCTATTCAGTACACTAACTTATCTCATGTTGTTAAGGCTACTGGTATTTATTATGATCCCGATCCCCAGTCCACTGTCATTCCCGAAGATGAAGATATTGTTGCTACCCACTTTAGTATCCCTGATGAAAAACTCTTGTCCGAGCTTTACAAACATAGCCCTTGGGTTCTTCGTCTTGAGGTTGATCGTCAGAAGTTGCTTAATAATAACCTGACCATGGATCACGTTACTGAAAAGATTTCTGCAAGCTTTGGTGGTGATATGGCTTTGATTTGGTCTGATGATAACGCTCCTGAGCTAACCATCAGATGTAGAATTGTCCGTGACCCCAAGAGTTTGGGTGAGGAGGTAGAGGCTGAGGAAGATCAGATGCTTAAGAAGCTCATGTTTCATATGCTTGAGAACATAGTTCTTTGTGGTGTTTCTAACATCAGTCGTGTTTACCTCACCAAGATGGAGATCAGAGAGCCTGATGAGACTGGTGAATACCAGAGAATTGCTGCTTGGAATTTGGAAACTGACGGCTCCAACTTGGCTGATGTTATGGCTATTGAGGGTGTTGATGCTTCTAAAACTTACTGCAATTCTTTCGTTGAAGTTCTTTCTGTTTTGGGTATTGAGGCTTCTAGAATGTCTTTGTTTAAAGAAATTAGCAATGTTTTGTCGTTTGATGGTTCTTATGTTAATTACAGACACATTGCTCTGCTTGTCGATGCTATGACTGCCAGAGGTCACATTATGGCTATTACCCGTCATGGTATTAACAGAGCTGATACTGGTGCTTTGATGAGATGTTCTTTTGAAGAAACAGTTGAAATCCTTCTTGAAGCTGCAGCTGTTGCTGAACTTGATGACTGCAGAGGTGTTTCTGAGAATGTCATGCTTGGTCAGATGGCTCCTTTAGGTACTGGCAGTTTTGATGTTATGCTGGATGATGAGATACTCATGGCCAACACTGTCGACTATTCTAATGATACTGCAAACGGCTCTTATGGAGCTACTGGTCCTAAGATGATTGAAGGTTCCGCCACTCCTTACGATGGCCGCTCTCCAATGTATGATAGCAGTGCTAGCATTGGATCTGCTGATGGCAGTGTTCCTTTCTCTCCTATGGCTAATTCTGGTGGTGATGACCGTGGTGGATTTACTGAATATAGCAGTGGTTTCCAGAGTCCATTTGGAGGCTCTTCTCCTGGATTTGCTCCTACTTCTCCCTTTTCTTCATTTGGTGGTTCTTCTCCAAGCTTTGGTGGTACTTCGCCATCTTACTCGCCCAGTAGTCCTACTTATGGAGTCTCTTCGCCTGCTTATGGCGGAACATCACCCGGTTATTCTCCTACATCGCCTTCTTATTCGCCGACATCGCCATCTTACTCTCCTACTTCACCATCCTACTCACCCACTTCACCATCATACTCACCCACTTCACCATCATACTCGCCAACCTCACCATCCTATTCACCTACTTCTCCGTCTTACTCTCCTACTTCACCATCCTACTCACCCACTTCACCATCATACTCACCCACTTCACCATCCTATTCTCCAACTTCACCCTCTTACTCACCCACTTCACCTTCTTACTCTCCTACTTCGCCTTCATACTCGCCAACTTCGCCTTCATACTCACCATCTAGTCCTGAGTTTAGTGGTAATGCTGGCAGTGCCTCTCCATCATACTCTCCTACTTCTCCATCATTTTCACCCACTTCGCCTTCCTTTGGTCCCTCAGGCAACCAGTCTCCCTCTTACTCTCCAAGATCTCCTGCTTATTCACCCACTTCGCCTGGCTTTTCTCCAAGCTCGCCTTCTACTAACAACAAGAATAATCAAAACAAAAAGTAAGAATCGAGTTTGTTTGTGGTTTAATTTACTGTGAAGATGAATAGAAAACAACAAAACCAAAAAAAAAAGACAGAAAAGCTTTAACAAAAGTCCAAAAATTTTTTATACATTCAAATCAGAAACAAAAAAAAGCAACAAAAAGGAGACTTGAATTATTTATACTTTCATACCACTATTTTATCAATTGAAGAGCTTGTAATTATTTTGTTTAGTTTTTATTTGTAAACAGATTAAAAAACAATCTTCCAGTTTTCCAAATCTGAAAATTTTGACTTTTTTTTTTGTCATTGTACACATTGAAATTATTCTCATGGGCAAGGGTAATCTTTTTTTTTTTTTTACTGAATTGTCCCAAATTTCAAAAATTTTTTTATTCAAAATTTCTACCAGCTCACTAACAATATAAGACTTTTACACAAAAACACACACAATGGGGAGGAATTCTGGTAACCAGGAGACCTGGGACGACTTCGAACATGATGAAGTTGATACTTTTCATGAACAGAGAGATAAAGAGCTTGAACGTAAAGCCAGTAGTGGTAAACGGCGAAATGCACACGACGATGAAGAAGACTTTAGTGACGAAGAAATCATGGGTTTGAAGGGTGCTGGCTACAGCGACGAAGAGGAAAATGAAGACGATGATCTTGATGATGATGAATTTGAAGGTGGCGGTGCTGAAGAAGATGAAGAAGATGAAGAAGGTGGCTGGGGTAGCAAGAGATCAGACTACTACGGCGCCGATGATCTCGAAAATGACGAAGACAAACAAGAAGAAGAAGCGGAGGCTCTGCGCTTACAAAAGAAACACTTGAGTGAAATGAAAGCTTCTGATTTTTTTGAGGAAGACGATTTTAAAGAGTGGGAAAAATCAGCAAAAGAACTCGAGTCAACCTCAGCAACAGATCAACATGTTCTTGAGAGTTTGCCTACACAAGACGCTGCTGAGCTGACTGTGGAAGAGAGATCTAAACTTTTAGACACTGTGTACCCAGAGGCCAAGCCTTTAGCTGAAGAACTGGTTACTCTGTTGCCTCAGCTTGAGAAGCTTAAGGAATCATCAACATCAGAAAGTGATCAACCAGAGTTGCAACTGGCTAGTTTGAAATTCAAGTCCCTATCAGCATATCTCGGCACAATCAATGCATACTTTTCTCTTTTAATTGCCAACATTTCAGCAGGCGGAAACAAAATCAACCTAAAAGAACACGCTGTCATGGAAGGTATTCTCAAAGGTCGTGAGGTATGGAGAACAGTCAGTGGTCTAGAAGTTGGTGATGGTGAAAACGACATCAACGAAGATGTGGAGGAAGATGATATTTTCAATACTGACAGCTTAGTGAAGAGTGCTCGGTCAGCTGGAAAGCGCAAAAGAGCTACTGAGGATGACGATGACGCAGAAGAAGACGAAGAACAGTTCCAGGCTCTTGAAAGCGACAGTGAAGATGAGGAGCAGCAGGTGTCAGAGCAAGACGAAATTCAGGACTCTGACTTTGATATCGAAATTCCTGTCATCAGCAAACAGACTCACAAACGAAAGAAGGGCAGCAGTGTCAGCGATTTTGGCGAAAGTAATTCTATTTCTAAGGCTGATCTTGCCGACAAGTTGTCAAGCAAACGCAACCTTAGATACTACACTGCTAAAATTGATCAACAATCTGCCAAGGTTCGTGAAAAGCTTACTGGTGACTCTGATCTACCTTATAAGGAGCGTAGATTTGAGCGTCAGCAACGGCTTAATGAAGAAGCTCGTAAGAGAGGTCAACAAGATGCCGACAATTTTGGCTCTGACAATGAGGATGACGAGAAGACTGCTCGCGAGGTTCGCGATTCTTATGACGATGACTATTACAACATGGTTGCAGCTGGTACTAAACAGAAGAAAATCGATCGTAAAGAAGCTCATGCTGCTGCTATTCAAGCTGCCAAGGAGGGCCGTCTTGACGAATTGCAAGACGAAATTGGCGAAAATGGCAAGCGTGCTATCAATTACCAGATTCTCAAAAACAAGGGTCTTACACCAAAGCGCAAGAAGGAGGACAGAAACGCGAGAGTCAAAAAGAGAAAGAAGTACGAGCAAGCCAAAAAGAAGCTGTCCAGTGTGCGCCGTGTTTACAAGCAGCCTACTGCTTCTTATGGTGGTGAAGAAACTGGTATCAAAAAGAACATGGTCAGATCTGTCAAGTTTTCGTAATTGGAAAAGTCTGCAAAGTTCTGTTTATCTATTTTTTTTTCCATTTTATTTTTTCATGTTTTCATCTACTGGCAATTATATTAGAGTCTTTTAATTTTTTTTTTTTTTTTTTTTAATATCCAGTAACTATTACCAGGTTAGTTTTGTGACTTTTCCAACCGGTAATCAACTAAATTACTGAGAAACGATTGTGATTTAGAAAAGGTCTTTCAGAATAACTCAAAAATTATGTACCAACAACCTTAAAATAGGGCTAGGGTAAACAAGATTTGAAAAGTAGTGAATTTTTATTAATATTTATTTCTTTTCTTTTCAATACCAATCTGACACCTCCATATTAATGGCTTGCAGTACAATAAACCAGGAACAACAAAAGTAATAATAATAATAATAACAATAATAAAACTGCACAAAATTTTATTATTTTATTTCATCATTATTATCATATATTTATATTTTAATTATGTCTAATGAAAATGACTTGCAAACAACTGGCAAAGAGGCAACAAACGGGCAGTCAGTGACGCCTACTAGGGCGAAAAGTGGACCCCCGTTAATACTAAAGCTGATTTTGGCACAACTAGTCAATGAAAGGGGAGAAGAGTCTTTTGATGAGGTTGTAAAGGAACTGAGGGATCATCAGCTCCTACAAAATATTAAAGAAAGAATCATGACAGAAGAGGTGAGTTTTATTCATATATTATATATATTATTATTTTTTTGTTTATAATAAAGTTTTTTTTTTTTTTTTTTTTTTTTTGGCTTGCTTTCAATAGGAATGTAAAGCAATGTATGCTGGACTTTTAGAATCAGAAGGATTGAAACGTGACGATTCGGTCAAGTCAATATCGCGGAAGAGTAAAAAGAGTGAGTATTAAGTTGCATGTTATTTGGACTTTCAAAAGAAAGAGGAAAATTAAAAACAAAAAAAAAAAAACTAACTTGAATAAGCACCACACTGGACGTTAAAGCTAGCACAGTCTCTTTATATGGCCTACACGGAAGAGTTGTTACAGACTATTAGGACCGATGAGACTGAGTTCATCAAGGTTTTTAACGAAATACAAGAAATTCAAGAGGGCAAATGGGATGAGAAACTACAGCTTGTACAAGCGAGTGCGAGTATGGCCAACTAGTCGATTTGGTCAAGTTCAAAAAATTTTGGTTGAAAAACAACAAATTTTTCACTGAACAATTCAGTGAGAATAAAAGAAGCTGACTGTTTGTGATGATACCAATAATACACGGCTATAATTAAATCAACAGAGTTAAGAAGAAATGCTCCAGTAGTAATGGCATGTGAAAAAAAAAGGTTTTTTTTCGCCCAAAAACACAAACTAAAGAGCTTGAAGATCAATGAAAAAAACTACATCACCATTCTATTGTTTAATTCTTGATATTGATATCAGTCCAAGTATCTTTTTTCATCATTTTTATTTTTATTATTTTTGGTTCAAGATCATTCGGCTAGGAAGATTGGAGTTTTAGACAATGGATCATGGACTCCTGAAGGCATTATTAATGCTCTTTCTTGAATTTACATGAATATCTCTCATTGAAAACAGGAAAATAATAACCACTTTAGATTTTTTTTTTTTCTTTTTTTTTTTTCACCTGTCAAGATCTTAACATTATTGTTCCTGTTGAACTACAAAGTTCGATAAGTTTTATTGCTTCGGTTTAATTTTATTTATTAATTTTAGATTTTTTATTATTATTTTTTTTATTCCCTCTTATACTCTCACTTTTTCATTTACTAGTTTTTGTCCTCAAAAATCATTTCCAAAAATATATTGTTAACAAATTACTTGAAGTTATTTTCATAGCTCTAAATGTCTGTTCTCTAGTTAGCACGAGGTTTTATTTCATTTTTTTTTTTATTTATTTATAATCGGAATAATTCTTAAATTTCATGTGCAAGTTTAAAACGGTTGATACGCCAAAATTTTAAGCTCTCCCCCGCAACAAATCTACCTTTTCGTCATGGCGTTCCTACAGAACAGCTCATCTTCCACGCCAATTTCGTGTTCAAATCCGCCCGTCGAGCCCAGCTATCTTCATTCAGCCGACATCGCGTCAGCTAATCATAAAGATAATGTTAGAGATCACATTGTTGACAAAGTTATTGAAAATGTTCTTTCAGCCAGTTTGCAATTACCAGCAACTACTCAAACAAACTTTAAATCTGAATCAACAATGAATCAAAAAGAAACTGCGCCCAATGAGCCAGACTTTTCACTATCCATTTTTGCTTCAAACTTGAGAAAGATAAGTTCTAAAGCAGGTTTATTACTATTACTTCCTGGCTTAATATCCCATGTTTTGTCGTGGCACCAGCCAGCACTCACCATATCAATACTTGTGGTTTATACTTACATTTGCTTTTATCCATTTTTACTTTGCTCTCTCCCAGTCGTTTTAGTTCTGGGTAGTGTGCTTGTTCCAGGTTACAACGACCGCCACCCAATTTCCCCAAATTTGCTTCCGATCAAGTTTTATAAACACCATGATATCATTGATGCAGAAGCAGAGGAATTGGCAATTCAAGAAATGGTTGAGCTTCAACTAAAAAAACAACGAGCGTATAATGAAAAAATGCTAATAGAGAGGCTTCGCGACCTTCAAAATGGACTAGGACAACTAGTACAGGCCTTTGAAGAAATTGAGTACTTTATATCTAATATTGGTTCTTTCAAAGACGAACGAAAAGCATCTGCGACTTATTTATTTCTCATGATGCTGATATTTAGCACAACTTACTTTGCATCGTTTGTATCTCCGCACTTGGTCATGATCGCTATAGGCTGGTCTTTAATAGTTTGTTTGCACCCTTCAATTAAAGTCAAGGTCCAAAAATTTCTTAAGGAATATTTTGAAACAGATTCTGTTTTTCTCATAGCTATCAAAAGTTTAGAAAAAACCGAAATTATTGTTGATTTTGCTCCAGACAAACAATCAGTTGAAATTTTTGAGCTTCAAAAAGTTGGTCTTACGCCTCGCCAATGGACCCCTTGGCTGTATACACCTGTCGTTTATGAGATCGAGTCCAGTCTCAGGAAAAAGCATGAGAGACCTTTAGGTACAAGGTTTCTAGAAGATATACAACCGCCTCGTGACTGGTTTTTCAAGGATGATGATCCTTGGAAACTAGATACAAAAACTAAAGTTTGGGTCGCACATCGAGGCATTAAGTTTGTGGAACTTGATATTGAAAATTCATGGGTATATGATTATAAAAACAATGAGCGGGGTGATTGGCGCCGTCGTCGGTGGATTCGAAAGTGTTACAGCTATGGTCGCTCCTAGCCATGACAAAAAAAAAAGAGGTTTGTTTTATATGTATATATATTCTTCTTTTTTTTTTCTAGCATTTCTTTTAATATGAATATATCATCGATGCTATGATTGGGGTTTCAATATCTGTAGATGTGTTTTGTGACTTGATGTCTTACTTTGTTTTACATTTTTATTATTATTATTATTATTATTATTATTATTATTATTATTATTATTATTATTATTATTATATTATTATTATTATT
>QVTG01000433.1:2500-17980 GCA_013305925.1 Geotrichum reessii
CAAGTTTGCAATCTCACTAGTAGTGACAGCCTCAAATAACTGGCTGATGGCGTTAGCCAGTGATGATACTGACGCAATTTCATCCCACAGCTGACCAGCAGAGTATCCTATAAGACAGTTAGTAAAAAAAACAATAACAATAAAACTCTTATAAATAAAAAATACCTTCTTGCGAAGCTTTGTCGCGGACCTGCATAATTTTGGAGACCTCATTCCAGACATAGTTCGACTTGGCCTGTTCATGCCGTAACGATGCTACAAACTTAGAAATAATATGATGGTACATCTCCTCAATCCTAAAACTGTATTCAATCACAGGTGGATTTAAAACAAAAACAACGTGGAACATGCGCATGTCAGACTTTGGATCATCATATTCCTGGCCCACACCTGCCGCAGTATCATCTTTTCCCTTGATGCTTTCATTGTCTACATGATTGTCTTGCTGAAAAGCATCTTCATCAGGACTATCAGCATAATATGTAGGCTCCTCAAACTTATCCTCGGCTTCATGTTCTTGAACCACTACATTACTAGCTCGAGATTTTCGTTTCAACCGTGACGATGATGTTTCCTTATTTTGTGGCGTTTCATTTTTCTTTTTAACCCAGTTCCCATCAGGAAGAACATGCACCGGACACCCAAGAAATGCCATATCGTCAACTGATAACTCGAATCGTTTATTACACAAGTACCGTGACGGAACAAGCAGCTCGCTGAGAAACAATGTATCAAATCCTAAAACTGTTTTCCACGAAAGAACAGGCGGCTTATGCAAACCGTCCACAATATTATCTCCCTTTTTGCTCCCTCGACTACTAATTGTCATTGTATCTTCTTGCTTAGCTCCAAGTGGTAGATTTGCTCGGAATGCCTTTAGTGTTTCAGCCGTTGTGAACTGAGTGTTTTGTGAGATTGATACTCTGTCTGTATCGTCGCAATCGTCATCTACTATAGCTGATTCTGAAACTTGCATTGACCCTATTGCATTGATAATCGGACGTTCAATGCGACTACTATGTCTTCGAATGCCTCCCCCAGAACTCGAGCGGTCTCCGACCGTTGGTCGTGTTGTGTCGTTCATACTACTTCGGCGCCGCGTGCCGTCTTTGTACATTGCAAAACTGTCTTCCATGCTTGTATCTTCAATAACCTTTTTTGCCGCTGCAGCATTCCGCTTTGCACGTTCAATGCCCTCGATGACTTTTGCTTCCTTTAATGCTGTGCGGTGAATTGGATTGATTGGGTTAGTTTCTGAGCGCGTTAGCTTCTGCTGTGTATTTTTGCGACGACTAGAAGCACTACGGTGTTGAGAACTATTGTAATGTTGCCGCGTGAAATGTCTATCGGTGTGAGTGCTCGTCGTATACATGCTTGTGTCGGAGTCGCGTCGACTCCCACTTTCGTCTTTAGCGTTGTCGTAATTGCACGGGATATCTCCATCGCTATCTTCGTCCGTCAATACGTCATCTGTATCATAAAAGTAGGTTGATGAACCGTCATTATCATTGTCATCGTTGTTGTCATCATCGTTCATATCATCATCATCGTTGTCTGACGAGTCGTGCACAATAGGTGCCGCTTGGTAGCCATGATTGTCTGGGTCTGGCGGATAGTGCAACACAAACTGAGGGCCCTTGTGAGTAGAAATAGTAACCAAAATTGCCAAAAGACATGGGTTAGGCAGATTAAAGCTCATTGCAAAAATTCTTGAGTTGAGCTGAAGCTTAAATCAGGATTTAAAGTATCTTGAGTTTTGTCGATATCAAGAGAAAAAGATTAATATGATGAATACAGAGGGTAAGGTTTATTATGTATCACTGTAGAATATACTATAGTTTCAAATAAAGTACAAAGTTATAAAGTTTAATAATAATATACTCTTTGCAATTTAAAAATATTATATACTGACGAATGTATATTTGTAATTTATTAATGAGTCCACAATGATTTTTCAAAAAAAGAAAAAAAAAGTTCAAACATTAAAAACATCTATAAAATATTATATTTGGTGATTTTAAAAGAAAAGAAAGAAGAGGAGGGGGTATTGTTATTTTTTTGCAGTGAACATTTTTCAATATCTTTCGTGCAAAAACCAATTTGGTTATTTAAACAAGAATTCTACAACAGATTAATAGGTTGTGACACTTATAACCATTTTGAAGTTTGCTGATAATTGATACAGATAAATTTGGTTCCTTATCCCAAAATGCAAGCGGTTTTTTCGCACCATATTGACAAAACTGTTATGTAATGGTAGATTGTATTAGGCACTTTTGAAAAAAAAAATAGTTGTGAATATTTACTCAAGTAGTATGTTATATCTTCTACAATACTTTCTAATTCTATTAGCAATAGTTTCTCCATTCCATTCTTCCTCGGTAGTCTTAGACACTGATGTTAATTTAGGCACACCAACCTGCTCAATTGCAAGGCCTGCAGCGACACTCCCGTAAACAGCAGCCTTGACTAGGTCCTGACCGTCAATATAGCCCGCAGCAAAGCCGCCGATAAATGTGTTTCCACCACCTGTGGGATCTACCACGCTGTAGTCTGGGTTATGTGGATTGTGATAAGCTGGGAACTGCGCAAACCGGTAGACTGGATCTGTGACGCAAACACAACTACCCCGAAATGGTAAACGAGAAAATACCACACAACCTTTGCTTCCACATCGAAGAATAACAGCAGCGTGTGAACGTGGCATGTGTATAAGAAAACTGAGTGCAACTTTTTCAATACCAATGTTGTCCACTGGTTCCGGCAGTCCGAGGAACATGGCTGCCTCGAGAGCATTTGGCGAAAGCACGTCAATATACTGAAGTGTTGTTATGCATTTTTCAAATTCTTTGGGAGAGCAAACACCGGGAACGGGTTCCCAAAACACGTAGAAAGGCGTTATAATGCCCGCGGAAGCTCTGTCTTTAGTCACAGTTGTGCATATCGAAGTGCAGCGTTCAGGTGAGCAAATCAAATGAAAAGATTTAGATGCAAGTAGATCTGTGTTTTTAGTCAAATCTGATGTTTCAATTCGTAGCTTGGTTGTTGTGTATTTAAAGTCTCGTTCCTCATTACTGTTCACGCCATAAAAGTTCCACCCTCGTGTTGTCTGACGAGCAAGATTCGTACGAATGATCGCATTTGTATCCCACGAGTTAATCTCGTCTAATATATGTTGTGGAAAGTCATTTCCCACATCGACAAACCAGCCGATTTCGCGTGGAGCGGCCTGAGAAAAAAAGCGGTAACCGAGCACAGCATAGGTGCCAGCGCCGCCGATTATATCGTAAACGGGATCCTGTGGGGGCGGGTAGTGAATTTCATCAATGATGAACATACCCATAGAGGTGAACTTTACCGGCATTGAGTATTTATTTTAACAATTACCTGTATTAGGAGGGACTCTATAGGTTTCTAGATACTTTAATGTTTTATTTTTTTTTTTTTTAAATGGCTTTTTTGTCAAGATATTTGCCAAAGGTTTTGTATTTTTACTAGGAGTCTCTTATCTGAGTAACCCTAATACCTCGGGTGAACTGACTAATACGCATAACTTGCGTATCTTGTGTGTACTTTAAAGCAACCAATTTTTTTTTTTTCAAACAACGCATTAATAACCTTTCATCTTTTCTACCGGACGAAAAGTTCAAACCATCACCACCACCCAACACTTCATCTCTTTTTTCTTATCGTCATCGCACATCTAGTGCAAAAATTGATAAATTCCTTTTGATTTTTTCTTTTTTTTTTTTTCTTTGAAAGTTGAATAATTTGCTTTTTTTTTATTGAACTATTCTTTTTTTTCTTTTCTTTCTATAAGATCGCAATTAACGAATCTAAAGAAAAACACTCATACATACTAATCTACCGTTATCTCTGTGTAATTAAAATTTGCACAGCCAACACTGACTTTTCGCTTAACGCAGACCTCTACAACACTCAATTGAACACTTAAAAATGACCACTACAGTGCCTGCCGTCTATGCATTCCCTGAGTTTTCTGGTGTCGCCTCGGCCGTCGCTGACCATGTCCTCGCGGCACAGAACGCCACTCTCTTCCCAACGAAATCAAAGTCCAAATCCTCTGCATCCACTAGTAATTCTACTAGCAGCGGCACGGGCACCCCCATACAGCAGGCGGCGCACCTTCAACATAAAAGATTTAAAATTGGTCTTTCAGGTGGTTCGCTCATCTCAGTGCTCGAGGAGGGCCTCCTTGCGCGCATGAACGACGTTCTCTGGGACCGCTGGGATATTTATTTTGCTGATGAGCGACTTGTCCCCTTTGACAGTCCGGAAAGTAACTACGGACTCGTGAAACGAAAACTACTTGACAAGCTCCCTGCTGACGGACCAAAGCCGCGCGTATTTCACGTCAATGAAAAGTTGTTGGATGATGCTCAGGAGGCCGCAGACGCATATGAGAAGACGCTTATTAGTGGATTTGCTGCCAAAGACTCTGTCAAACTTCCCATGTTTGACTTACTTCTTTTAGGCTGTGCACCTGATGGCCACATTTGTTCGCTGTTCCCAAATCATCCTTTGCTGAGAGAAGAGTACGCTTGGGTTGTGCCGGTTGAAGATGCGCCTAAGCCCCCGCAACGACGAATCACGCTGACGTTGCCGGTAATTTACCATGCTCATCGCGTTACATTTGTTGTTGAGGGCTCGACAAAAGCGCCAGTTATCAAAACCATTATGGAGCGTCCTGAAAAGGGCCTACCTTCATCGCTTGTCAACGAGGCTGCTGCCGGCAAGGTTTCCTGGTTTGTCGATGACGAGGCGCTTACGGGTGTTTTTGTTACTAAGAAAGAGTACAAAATTCAGGTGCCCAACCAGAAGAAAGATGTCTAGTCTACTGTTACTTCCAATATCAACTAATATTCATTCATATCATTTTACTCAGATCAGATTTTTTTTTCAAATTTTTTACGTGTATCTTTATTATATTTTTTTTTTTTGAAAAAAAGAAAAAGAAAATCAAACACTGTAATTTATTGTAGAATGATGTATGATAATACCAAAAAAACGGTACCTAGACTCTTTAATTTTTATCATTTTTATTAATATTGATACTTTTTTTTTTTTAAAAAAATAGGATGTTTTGATGAGTAGCGGTTATAAAAATTAATATTACTGTATAAAACATAAATATGTATATATATTTTGTTGTAGATTCGAGTATTAATTTTAACATAAATAAGTGATAGTCTAGTAATGTCTTTTTTTTTTTTTTGAAATTTTTCAAAAAAAAAAATATTCATAAAAAAAAAAAAAGGTCTGTCGGGTCTATTTTGTAAAAATCAATAATGAAGAAGATCAAGGGTTAAAATAATAAAAACTCTTATTACTTTAGGATTTTTTTTTATTTTTATTTTATTTAGTATAAATGTGTATATAGATAGATATATGTGGTTATTGTTCAAACTTTGGTTTTACATCAAAGTAGTGCGCCCACCAATTTCATTGCTGGGTGTACCGTTAGGCATGTCTCCACTGCGACCAGACACAAACTTGTCGTAGATAGCCTGAAGCTTGATGCGCTCTTTATAAGAAATTGATGGTTGGGTGTCTTCAAGTGACTTGACAATATGATGCGGCTTTATAAACACCTGCTCATTACTATTACTGTCAGCACTGGTGCCAGTACTATCCGTAACTGTATCAACCATAGCATCACCATGAGCAAGATCGTGATGGAGCAAAAGAGCCTCAAGCTTTTTGGCCGTTTTAGCTCGTTGTGCCAACTTGCTTCTGTTGCTTGATACTGACGTTTGCTTATTACCAAGCTCAATCTCAAAAAACTCCGGCCCATTGTCGTTTGTTTGTGCTATATCAACATCTCCCTCCTCCTTGGCTTCTTCAAGATCGACAACATCGTGGATGGCATCAAGATACGCATTGTATAAAACTGCTTGCAGGTCAGCGCCTGAGTACCCTTCTGTCTTCATAGCAACATCTTGAAGTAAATCAACTTCTGGCGAGAGTTTCATTGTGCCTTGTACGGCCTGCAAAATATCAAGTCGGTCTTCCACATTAGGCATATCACAAATAAGAGACTTGTCTAGACGACCTGGTCTCAAAAGCGCCGAATCAATAAGATCTGGTCTGCTTGTTGCTGCCAGCACGTAAACACCATCCAGGCCTTCAGCACCATCCATTTGAGTAAGCATCTGGTTCACGACTCTGTCCGTGACGCCAGTACTATCGTGTCCACGCTTTGGTGCAATTGAGTCAAACTCGTCAAAAAACAAGATGCATGGCTTGGCAGCCTGTGCACGCTCAAACAGCTCTCGAACCGACTGTTCACTGGCACCAATATATTTGTTGAGAATTTCGGGACCCTTGATGCTAATAAAATTCAAACCACTTTCTGAGGCTACTGCTGACGCAAGCAGCGTTTTACCACAACCAGGATATCCATAGAGAAGCAAACCAGATCTGAGTCTCAGCGGGCATTTAGAAAAAATTGGTGCGTACCGTGTTGGCCACTCAAGCGTCTCGAGCAAAACCTTTTTCGTTTCTTTAAGACCGCCAATTTCTTTCCACGATACGCTCGACTTTTGAAGCTTTACACCGCGAAGACTTGAGGGCACAAAGTCCTTGAGCGCAGTCTCAAAATCACCTTGCTGAATAGTTTTAACCTCACCATTAAAAGACTCTGACAGATTCTCTACAGTTCGGATAATGGCATGGTGCTTGGCTCTCTCCACAAGTGTCCACAAATCACCAGGCTGGTAGCCCTCAGTAGAACCAGCAATTTCTAAAATGTCAAAATCATCTAGCTCCATTTGTAATTTGGACACAGCCTCAAGTAAAATAGCATGTCTAACGTCTTTGTCCGGTGATTTGAGGTGAAAAGTTTCCTCAAAAATATGGCTAGTAATAAGATGCGAATTAATACTCTCTTGTGCCTGACAACTGGCTAAAATAGTGACTGGGCGAGATTCCATTATAGAGCACGCCAATTGTTGAAACACTTCAGCTAGTTGCTTGGTTCTAGACGAGTCTGCGTGTTCCACTTCTGCTGGAATCAATTTGTCCAAGTCATCAAAAAACACTACACTGGGCGAGTACCAAGAAGCCTGCAAAAAAATTCTGTTGAGTTCTTCTTTGACAGCCTGTAATGGGTCCTCAGATTTATGGCCACACGACACCCACAAACTGTAGATGCAGTCTTGATGTAAACCTCTCTTAATGGACTCTAAGACGGCGGTTTTACCGGAGCCTCTTGATCCGTAGAGAAGACCACCAGTGCTCCTACCGGATCTAATTGTACTGTTGACAGAACTCAAAATCTTGTCAATACCAACAACTCTTTTTTCTCTGTCTTCCTTTTGAGAAATTAAAAATTCAAATGTTGGCCCAATGGACGATTCAGGTCTGATGAGTGTAGAAGCAATCTCAAGCTTGACATGTTCATCACCCAACATCCAACCCTCGGTCTTTTTCAATTCAATCAAAGCACCTTCATCCAACAAACCGGGGAATGGTGGAATAATCATATTGTTAGTGATGGGACCAGACAAAATTCCAGTTTCATTGAGCTTTGTCTTTATATTCTCAATGAGCTTGACTTTTTCCTGTTCTTGCAATTGGAGTTTTTCAACTGTCGCTTTAGACTGTGATTTGCCAAGCTTGAGTAACGAAGCTTCTCCTGAGGCTGGTGTAGATGTAGTGCTAAATTTATGGATAAGAAGCGTAGATGGTGGGTTAATTAGCGGCTTTTGGGCAACCTCCAGTCTTATGATGTTTCCGACACTTTGTTGAATGCCTAAGGCTTCTGCCAAAGAATACGATAACCCAACGGAATCCGGTAAACTATCATAATATTCAACTATTTTGGCCACTACTTTTGTGGAGGCTGCAATAACGTTTCCTGAAGAGTCATCAACAGGGAAGCCAGGTTTAGTATGTTGCTGCTTCGAGTTATCTTTTTGTAGACCCTTGGGCTTAACGACGCTGACGTTGACATAAGTAGCCTGTTGAAGCAAAAAACTCGAATCCGGGCTAAGGTAAACCTCGTATCTGTGGGTGTTTTCCACATCATCATAATACAAATGAGGAAGAGCAATACCTCTAAGCAAAATGGTTGGACCAGCGGGCTCGGCGTTTCGTTTCCGTCTACTAGAGCTTCCCCCAGTTGATTTGGAGACACTAGCGGCGCGCCTGTCAGATTTAGTCTTCTTTCTCACTTTGGGAGCAATAACTACCTCGGTATTAGTGTCTAACCGAGCAAACTGAGGGGAATCCTCAGGCAGCGAGGGTTCAATTTTAAGTACTTTTAAAGCAGCCACCGATGTAGGCGACGGGTAGACAAGGATATTGTGCAAAGTAGAAACAGCTCGAATCTGATTTAGCATGCGACCCTCGAGAAATTGGGCGTGTAGTTCGACAATTTCCCAGTCGGAAGCGGAGACAGGCTCGAGATGAACGGTATGGGCCACAGGGGTATTCAAATGAACCTTAATGCTTACTTTTTTCTTGTTTTCAAGCTCTAGTGATTGGGCAAATGTAGGATCAATCTCGAGGCTTGATTCGCCAGTGTGGCTAGATTGAGTTGACATACCAGTCCAGCCCACAAACGCTTTTTTATTGGGAGACGAAGAGAATCGACTGGTGGACCAGGCAAGCTCTAACACAACATTTTGAACATTCTAAATACATAAAAAATTATATCGTGTTAGCGGATGATCTATAACAATATCAATGGATTGAACGTACAATGTTAGAGCTGAAAAGCAGATTAGATACCGAAGCTGGAACATTGACTAATCCTGATCTCAAAGGCGTCAACACGACTTCAGCAGAATAAGTTGACATGCTTGCAAACTATGATACAACAAAAGTATGAAATTATTTATAAAAACGAGAGAAAGAGAGGGAGTAAAAATATCAAAGAAGGAGAAGATGGGGTTGTAAATGTTTTATGACAAGAGAGAAAAAAACAGTGATCAGAAAATAATGCTTTTTCAAACGGGTTATAAACCTGAAAAAAAAAAGGTGTGGGGTTAGCCGACAGACATAGACTATAAAAGAAAAGAAATAAAACAGAAACATTTTAAATACTAAATTTTATTTTAAGTCATCAAGCGGTGTAAAGTTCCACTCATAATTCAATGACTTGTCATTTTAGCTGAACAAAGATCATCAGTTTTTTTAGAACCTCCTTGCCTACTACCCATATAAAAATCTATAAATATATCAAAAGAACCCACCTACTCAATTTGCTCAATTAGATAGCACTAGATTTAGTTTATCATGATTAGTCTTAGCTCAATATCTTATTTTCTTGGGTGGTCATATTTTATTTCATGGGTAAGCATTCAACGGTGAGCTCGGATATTCTAGCCGCTCAGATCTGATCTCTTACATACTAATTTTTTATTTTTAATCTTTTTTTTTTCTTGCGACTTCTTAGGGTCTTGCATCATATCCACCGATTTTACTAAACATACGTCTCAAATCTGTTGAGGGTATATCTATCGACTTTTTGTACCTTAATCTGGTCGGATATTTATGCTACACCACCAGTATTTTTATGCTATACTTCAACCCGTTTGTTCGGGAGCAATACGCCATGAAGCATACGAGTGATAGTGCTCTGGTCCTTGATTCATCACACAAGCACTACCCCCTACTTCAGCTCAATGACGTAGCATACACTGTGCATGGTCTCTTTTGCGTTTTGATTGTCTTTTATCAGGTGCACTTTAGTGCTTTCAAAAAAGCTCGGACAACACTGTCAAGCTCTACACGAGGGCTGCTTTATTTAGTTGGCAGCCTGTGCGTTATTACTATTGGAAACGTACTATTGTTTAAGGACCGAGCAAGTTTCACTCTTCTGGACATTGCCGAGGCTTTGGGATACATTAAAGTAATGATGAGCGTTTCAAAATACATTCCACAACTTATATACAACCACCAACGCAAGTCGACAAAGGGCTGGGCAATCAACTCAACTATTTTGGATGTTGTTGGTGGTGTATCATCGCTAGGCCAGCTGTTTCTGGATGGGTATATAAACGACGATTTGTCGTCGATCTGGGGTAATACATCAAAGCTGATGCTGGCGCTGGTGACTATAGGATTTGATATGATATTTTTACTGCAACACTATGTGATTTTTCCAAAGTACTTCAAGCCGGAAATGATTAGCCTCAGCGACTTTAAATGATTGTATTGACTACATCGGGTCTACCAGAACTACATAAAATTTTGAACCAGGTGTTTTTTATTATTATTATTATTATTATTATTATTATATTTATTATAATCATTATTACTTTTTAGACAAATTATGAAAGGACCTGTGTCTACATTAAGAATATTTGAACTTGTTCATTTGTCAACTGTCAAAGCAGTTTTGGCATTCGCTTGCTTCAAACAAGGGGACGTTGTGACAGGACAAAACAGTCGATTTTAACCATTTGTATGTTATCATTGTTCATGTACGGCGGAAACTTGATAATGAGAATAAAGTGGAACCGGGTAACTTAATTGATTAAAAAAAATCTTTTCATTTTTCATTTTTTTTTTGCTACTGATTTAAACAAAGTTTTTGGAAAAAATAATTTTTTTCAAATAATTGGTTCTTTGATATATATTTTTTAAATTTAATATAATAATTATAACATATAATATAAATGGTATATACTATAAGTACAGACACTTGTATGTGCATATTGACTTGAAAAAAAAAAAGAAGCACTACCACCACCAGCTTTTTCAAAAATATACGTATAGACATGGTATTAAAAAAAAGATAAGAGTTTTTTCTTGAAAAAAAAAAAAAACTCAATATTTAAAAATAAAAACTCAATATTTAAAAATATCAAACTCAACTTTATATGAACTTTTTCTTTAAAAGCATTAACAACAAAATGATTTAAAGCTATGGTTATTGTTACTATCATTGATTTTTTCATTTTATTCCCGCGATTGGTACTAAGCTATTTGCCGATCAATAGAAATTTCTTGCAATGAGGGTCGCCAACCAAACAATGAAGTATGGTTGTGATGTAAAGAAATTTAATGTTTTACATAAAAATAAAAACGTGCACAGATTTTAAAATTCAATGAAAAAAAAAAAGAGTGTCAGGAACCGGAATTGGTGCCACGTCGTAGGTCACTGCCCGCTTTCAACAGCACCGGCATCGGATTTTTTTTTTTTTTTTTGAAAAAATATTAAATAAAAAAAGTAAATAAAAAAAAATAATGAAAAGACAATTTTAGTGAACAGCGGCGCCGGTTCTAGCCAATTGCAAGGCTTCAAATAATGAAACGCGCGGGCTCCGCTGCAATAAATTGGGGCTCAATTAACTCCATTTCTAAGCACGGAATAAAACACTGTTACAGTTGAACTGTACACTGCCAATATGGGAAAACCTGCTTCAGAAGTACAGTAGGACTGTGCCCCTTTTTAGACCACTAGGGAAAGGTAGCTCTAATCACCACCACCATTATCCACTCTCCCTTTTTTTTTTTTTTCATTTTTTTTTTTTTTTTTTTCATTTCCCTTCTTCCTCACGACCTGGCTCCCTTGTTAACCACGTTCTTAAAACTCATCATCACCATCAAGCCCAGTTTACCACGCACTACCATTTATCATGAAAGTCGATGCCTCGCATCCTCCACAAAAGCAGCAGCAGCCACAACCACCTTCATCACAACAGCAGCCGCAACAACAGCTGAAACAAGACCCATCTGCTACTTCTCTATCACAACAACAGCACTCGCAGCAGAAACAACAGCAGCCGCCACCACCGCCGCCGCAGAAGCAACAACAACAGAAGCCGCAACAGGCTTCACAACAACAATCTCATAATGTCCAATTTCACAACCAGCATTCTTTTTCGTTGTTGATAAAAAATGAAAAGGACCTACTTCACGGTTACATTTATGACTATCTGATCAAACAAAAACTTTTTGACTCTGCCAAAGCTTTTCATAAAGAAGCTGAAGTCACGTCTATAACGGCTGGCATGACTGGTACGTCTGCAAATTCTGACAATCAGTCTAAAAACAACTTTAATAAATCTGGTATAAACAGTGACAACGGCTCCGCTTCTAGAAGCAACATCGTCAACAAATCCAACACCACCAACTTAACTAGTTCTACTAACTCTAAAAACAATACTATTAATATTAACAGTAATAGTGGTAATCATGATGCCTCTTCTAAGACTTTAACGAAAAACCAATCACCGAGTAATGACAACTCAAATGAAAAATCATCTAGTAATGACCACAACGCTTCATCAAATCAGAAAACTTATGCTAATGGGGTTGCAAGCGCATCTAACTTGTCAACTTCACACGCCCATCCAACCCAAGATAAAAAAACTGTAAACAATTCCGGCAATCCTGTAAGTGAAACCACGCACCCCTGAAACTCAGTTTTTAACTAACGTGTTTTTTTTTTCTTCAGAACACTAAAGATGATAATCATGCCGACTTATTGGGAGAACTTCCCACTCCCTCTGTACAGGTTGATACCCCTCAGGGATTTCTTTTAGAATGGTGGTTGATTTTCTGGGATATCTATAACGCTAAGAGTTTGAAGGGTGGGTCTACAAATGCTCAACAGTATTTGCAAAACTCTTCCCGACTACGCCAGGAACAAACCAGGATGCTCCAACAGCAACAACAACCGCAACAACAACCGCAACAACAACCGCAACAACAGCATCAACAACCGCATCAGCAATCACATCAAATCCATCTATCGAATCAACAGCCACAGTCCCAGTTTCCTCAGCAGGTCGCTGTTCAACAGCTGCAACAACAACCTGGTATGATTGCGCAAGGCAATGGTACCATGAATCTTGTGGGCCCCAATGGACAGATAGTAAACTACAGTGGTTTCATTAATCCTCAACAGGCTGCTATGATCAATGCAGGACTGATGCATAACCCGCTGGCAGGAAACCAGATTCCTGACAACATGTCCGAAGTTGAGAAAAGAAACCTGGCAGCGCGCCAGGCCTTTTTTAGACGAAGCATGTCTGCAGCGGGCATGCCTGTGAATCAGATGCAGTTTCAACAACAGTTATTTCAACAGCAACAGCAGCAAAGAATGCAACAGGCTCAGCAGGTCCAACAGGCTCAACAGGCTCAACAAGCCCAGCAGGTCCAGCAAGCTCAACAGGCTCAACAAGCCCAGCAGGTCCAGCAAGCCCAGCAGGCTCAACAGGTTCAACAAGCTCAACAGGCCCAGCAGGTTCAGCAAGCTCAACAGGTTCAACAGGCCCAACAAGCTCAACAGGCCCAACAAGCCCAGCAAGTTCATCAAGCCCAACAAGCCCAGCAAGCCCAGCAGACCCAGCAACAACAGCATCAACAACACATACAATCTCAACAACCACAACCATTACCTAACCAATCCCCGCAGCAAAAGCCGCAGCTTGGTCAACCAGGGTATCAGCCTGGCCAGCCTGGACATCCTGGTATCCATCGTCAGTCAGTCCAACCTGGTCAGCCCCAGGCTGTGGGCCAAACTATGCCAGTAGGTCCACAGACTCAACAACAGACTCAGCAAACTCCGCATGCACAACCTCCTCAGCATCAGTTGCAGCAGCAACAACAACCGCATCAACCCATTCCGCAAGGCCACACTATTCGTGTCCAGCAGAATCCGAATCAACCACAAATCCGGACATCTGGACCAGTATCTCAGCACCAAACTCCCCAACCGACTCCTCAGTTTTCCCACGCTCAACCACATACGTCCAATCACGCTAGCCCCACTCCTATTTCTCAAGGTCATATGAATCAGTCACAATCGGTTTCACATCGCAATTCACCTGCCGTCGAAGCTGAGAATCTGAACTCGCCATCAACTCAAGGAGGATCGCCGGCCAAACGTCAAAGATTATCTCCTGAAGGAACTTATATTGCTACAGGCGTACCTATGAATGGACAAATGATGCAAAACATGGCCGGTCAGCAAGTTATGATTCCTAACGGTATGCAATTTAATCCTCAATTTAATGCTAATATGGTTCAAATGAAGGTTGGTATGAATGGTATGCCGCAACAGTTTCCTATGGGAATGATGACTCCCCAGCAGAGACAAAATCTCATTAATATGGGAAAGATACCTGGCCAGCCGATGATGACACCAGGTATCGTTCAAATGCCGGGTGGCGCCATGACTGTTGATGCTCAGGGTATGATAATTGATGAGTATGGCCGGGTAACGGGCAATCGTATACCTCCGAACATGGTAATTCAGGACTATCAGAACCAGCTCATGCAGATTGATCGTACGAATCAACAAAAGTTGACTGATGGTAGCAATGGCCAGATACAAGCGGGCATGGTGAATCCTCAACGAACTCTCTCAACAGTTGGCGTCAATCCTAATCAGCAGGTTCAGTTTCAAAAGCAAAATCGACCTGGCAATTCAGCTTCACCTGTAGTTTCTAGTGCTGATGTTCCAAGAAACTCCAAGGGACAACTAAAAGCTTCTACCCCGGGCCCAATACGAACATCGCCATCTGGTAACGGATTTAATGGAACAATGGTCCAAGGTCCCAACGGTATGATGATGGCACCCCCTATGCAAGGTGCTGCACATGTAATGTGGCAAGGTCAGCCGAATCAAACTCAGAGCCCGCACATTCAGCAACGACAACCTCCCTCTTTGGGAATAAACGGACAGCAACAGCAACTACCACCTGGACATTCCCCAGCAATGAATCATCAAAGTCCAAATACCGCTATGGGGCAACCACCTAACCAAATGCTACCACCAAATGGGCCTATTTCTGTCATTGGAAACAAGACACAACCACCTTCGCCCAATCTTGCGAATAATTCCCCGACCCCGGCAAAGACTATGGTCAAACAAGTTAGCAAAGTCAGTAAGAAGACTGACTCTCCTAAGCGTCGGAATAAAAAGGCACCTGCAACACCTATTGGGACTTCTGAGCCACCGACGCCCACAACTCCTGCAACACCCCACACAAGTAACAGCCAATTGCCGTCCACAACTACGGCTGCACCTAACCCTGCAAGTGTGATGGCTTCTGCCAATACCCCTAACAGTTCTGGGTCTAAGACTAGTGGTAATGATAAAGAAAAGGCTGAAATAGAGCTAGGTGATGGAGGTGTATTTAATATAGAAAATCAGGCGATGCAAATTAATGCTCAGTCGATGCAGATGTTGACTGTTCCCGAGGGAATCGATACGCAGGGAATGGTTTCTAACGGTGGTCCTGTTTTGGATAGCACAGGGTTTTTGGAGGATTTTGATAACAATGAAAATGATACGGAGTTTGATTTTAACACATATCTTAATCCGGATGGTACAACTGGTGGCATGGGATTTGAAAGCAGTGATGGATTTTGGCTGGTTTAACCTAGGGAAAAAATGTCTACATTAAGATTTACATGTATAATTATTATTATTATTATTATTATTATTATTATATTATTATTATTATTATTATTATTATTTATTATTATTATTATTAT
>QVTG01000434.1:0-17786 GCA_013305925.1 Geotrichum reessii
TCATTATTATTATTATTATTATTATTATTATTATTATTATTATTATTATTATTATTATTATTATTATTATATTATTATATATTATTATTATTATTACTATTATTATTATTATTATGGCACCAAATTCTATAGTATAATATGGAAACATCCATATATGTATGAAAAGAAAAAATTTCACTAGCGCCATAATAAGTTTTATTTTGTGCACAGTTCTAGGTTTGAAATGTTTTTTTTTTTTTTTTTTTTTTTTTCAAAAACGTAAATTTTCAATATTTTTCAATATTATTTTTTATTTTTTTATTTACGTGATAGATGGAACTGTTCACTTGTCTTTACATTACGTAGTTACATATTTAATAATAACAAAGAAGACATTAAAAAAAAAAAAAACCCCATTTGTCTCTAGATTTAGTATTTTTTTCTTTTTTTTTTTGATTTTTTTTTTAATAAATTTAGATAACTATTGATAATTTTTCAATGATTTTAATAAACTATTGATAATTAATACAATTTAACACACTTTAACACAGTTTAATATTTTTCACAATCTGAGTAAATTTTTTAATACTCTTAAATATTTTCTAATAAAATTTTTTGAATATGATTTAATATTCATAATATTTTGTACTACCTTTTGCTTTTAATATTTTAATACAACTGAATAACATTTAGTACTTTTTTTTTTTTCAATATTTTTACAGTTTTTTTTATTTTTTTTTCATATTGTTTGTTCAAACAGCACCAACTGTGTCGTTTTTCTTTGTTTGGAAATATTTTCAAACGCGTTCAAACAACAGCAATCGTGTTGTTGTTTATTCCTCTTGAACTATTTAAAAATAAAAAACGCGTCAAAAATTTCATTCAAAATTTACACATCATTGTTGCTCTTGTCATCGTCGTGTCTTTATTTATTTTTTTTTTTTTGGCTGCTAAAAATTGTAATTGTATATATTGTTACGTATGATATATTCTCCCTACTTGATCATTTTATAAAAATTTATCAATTGCCTGTTATTCATCAATCAGCTATCCATACGACTCACTTGATTGTTTGAATCCTGTGTTATAAATCTACTTTTTTGTTTTCTATTTTTTTATTTTTTTTTTTTAATAAAACAGTTCAATGGCTTTTTTTTTTTTTAAAGTTTTGTTGTATTATACGTACATTTTACCCTACAATAAAAAAAAAGTTTTTTTTTTTTTTCCCTCCGTAAATACATTTTCCCTCTTTATTTTTGTTTTTACTTTTTCTCACCCCCCCCTTCTTCTTTCTCTCCTTTTTACCTTTTTCTAACTTTTTTTTTTTATCAAACCAAAACACACTTTCTTACCGCTTTCAATCACTTTTACTCAAAATGGCAGACCAAGGTTTAGTGGACCCTAACGTTCACAATCTCCAACAACAGCAACAACAGCAGCAACAACAGCAACAACAGCAACAACAGACTCCCATTAAACGCGACCGTGGCCTCGACGATGATGAGGAAGAGGATGAAGACCGGAAGGCTTCTGGCCGTGAACGCCGTAAAATCGAAATTAAGTTCATTCCCGACAAGTCGCGTCGCCACATTACATTCTCCAAGCGCAAGGCTGGTATCATGAAGAAGGCTTACGAGCTGAGCGTACTGACTGGAACACAAGTTTTGCTACTCGTTGTGTCTGAGACTGGTCTCGTTTACACTTTTACCACACCTAAACTCCAACCTCTCGTGACCAAGCCCGAGGGCAAGAATCTCATCCAGGCCTGCCTCAATGCGCCTGAAGAGCCTACCGCTGGCGATGACATGGTGCAGCAACAGCAACAGGTGCCTCAGCAGCCTGACGATCAAGCACAGCAACAAGCACAGCAACAACAAGCACAAGCACAACAGCAAATTCCCCCGCATCTGCAGATGCCAGGTGGTCCTCAGAGACCAGGCTTGCCTCTTCAGCCTGGTGCCGGTGCTGGCGGTGTTCCTCCTAATGTGTACATGCAGCAGCCTCCTCCTCCCCATGACCAAAACAATCCCTACCCTTATGGTCTTTCAATGCCACCGCAGCAGCAGCAGCAACCGCGGTACACTCTTCCTCCCCAGCAGCAGCCTCCCCACCAGTAAATTTTCAATGTCGTTTACGCGTCGCGGCCGTATGACTGTTTGCTATTGAACCTACATAAATGAAAGGAAAAAAAAAACAATTAAAAAAAAAATCAATCCAAAACATACTGGAATGATATAAAGAAGAAATCAAAGAATAAAACTACAATTGAATGTAAATCATGGAGCCTAGAATACAGCAAACAAAAGATTTCTTTGCAAGTGATATTAGAACATGTCAAAACGTATTGAGTTGATGGCTCTGGGGGGAATTAGACGCGATTAGAAAACAGCAAATTGTCTCTACGCGTAACAACTGCTGATACATCTACTAAAAAAAAAAAAAAAAATCTTTTTTTTATTTATGACATTAAAAAATATGAATTTTTTTTTTTAAGAAGTAAATCTGATATTTAAATAATCAACAGACACTTACACATATATTAAATAGAAATCTTTGGTGGCTGTGAGACATTGAAATTGGAGTTGTTTCGTACGTGTGTGCTTTTCGCGTTTTTTTTTTTGGGTTGCTTAAAAAAACCCAACCAAACCTTTTTTTTTTCAAATAATGAACTTAATACAACTTTGACAAAACAAAAAACAACAGACAATAAAATAAAGACGTACAAAAAAAAAAACAACAACAACCAACACATAATTTACTTGCTGTTGTTAATATGGACTGATAGAACAGGTTTTTTTTTTTTTTTTTTTTAGTTATAAATAGAGTATATTTTTTTTTTTTTTTGAATAAAACTAACAAAAAAAAAAATGTAATAATAATAATAATAATAATAATAATAATAATAATAATAGTAATAATAATAATAATAATAATAATATAATAATAATAATAATAATAATAATAATAATAATAATAGATCAATTTATTTACTTAAAAAAGATTTCTTCAAACTCAGGCATATTTGTAGAATCATAATTTTTTTTTTTATGTATGAAAAAAAAAAATCCTACTTTTTTATTATTTATTTATTTATCAAGATTAGATATAAATGAATTAATTCAAAGTTTGTAATTAATCCTATTCTTAATATCAAATAATTTCAAAAGTGAATTTTTTCTACAAAAAAAAGGCAAATAAGAAAGAAAGAAAAAAAAAAAAGAAGGGATCACCACTTTTATCTTTAACGTCAGTAGTATGCTAAATCAATTCCTAAATAATTGAACGAGTTTCATTAAAACAAAACAAAAAAAAAACAAAAACAAGTTAAACATGATTAGAATTGTCAAACGAATTTTATCACACATATAAACGTGGTTTCAAACAGATCATAATATTACCAGGTGGTTATCAATTTTTTTTTTTCTTTAGTTTTAAACAAATATTGTAAATGTGTGATAATAGATGCTAGAATAGTCATGGTTTCTAAATCAAGACGTGAAATTGTATCAAAACTATAGATGGAGTTACTAACAACAAAATTGAAACTTCTAACGGCTTTTATATAGTGCTAACCATTCTTTGATACGGACCATGTCTAGATCGAACTTAGTATTATTATATGCTTATGAGTTGAAAAAAAAAAAAACTGGTAATAGTCTATCTAAATCTAGATCAATACAAACTTTTGATTGCTTGTCGTGGCACATCAATAGTAGGATAAAAGCATTACTATTCATCAACAAGTTATAGGAATAACTAAACATACATATTTTTAACAAAAAACACCTTTTATTTTTTTTTATTTTTTTTTTTATTGATTTATCTTGAGTTGTATTACACAAAAACAGGATACTACCGCCGGGCCAGGGCTAAAGCTTCCGCAATCTGCTTGCGGTTGATTTGCAAACCGCCAGTTGCCGTCCGCACAAATAGATCACGGCCAGCGTCAACCACGCCAATGCTGACACCATACAAATGCGCCTCGTCACGCACAACATGCACTGTTGATGTAAGACATGACTCCTCAATCTCTCCCTCCAGATCTGCCAACAGCTCTGTGCGACCTGCTGCAGCGCTATCGCTACTGCTGTTGGGATCTGTAATGTATGCCACGCCGAACGTGCTACTGCACAGATGCTTCAGCCGAGAAAAGGGGAAGTGGCGTACCTTGCTGTCAGCTGTCGCCACAACAAACCGGTTTTCCACAGCCTCTGGACTCAGCTCGCCATCGACGTCCTCATCGTACACGCGAAAGCGTACAGGCAGCAAGCTGCCTAAAGCTCCAATTACAGCACTCCACACATGGTCAAACAGAGGACCGTTTCGACTCAACACCTGCACGTGAACAGTAAACACGAGCCACTTGTCTTCATCGTCATCAGCGTTGTCCGCATCGTCTCCAAGAAGCGACACAGCCGGGTTATCATCAGCATCAACGTAGTTCACACAAAAAACAGGATCTTCTGGTGGAAACACTGCAGCAAGCAGCTCACGCAGTCGCTGCGAGAGAACCATTTCCTCGGTGCTGGGCGCGCTGCCAAAGCCGCCGCGCAAAATCTCAACGTTAGGATAAATGCTAGCGGCGCCACGTGTGCGTGTGACAGAAATGACAGTGCCAGCAGATACAACTGCACCACTGCCACCCTCGGCACCTGTGCGCAGAATGCAGCGGCCTGGAGATGGTGTATGTGTAGAAATGGGGAGGAAGTCATGGAAACCGCGTGTGCTGCCTTGTGGTCGCAGGCCTTGTACCAAATGGCGTTGCAAGTACAGATCGGGTTCAATCCGGCTAAAAGTTGAAGCAGGGAAAAAAAGCGGCGTGACGGTCGGTGCTACAGCTTCTGATGTCATAATAGTAATAATAATCTATGTGTTGTTGTGTATTATATAAATGAGTTGGTGAATAAATGATGGTTACTGGTGGGAGAAAGTACCAATTTTTTGTGATCTGAAAATTTAACCTCCCAACCAACGATTTGTGAGTCGACACCAAACAAACAAAAAAAAAACAAATACAAACATCTAATAATTCAATATATCAACGTTTACCATTTGGAAAAAAAAGTGAATTTAAAAGTTTTAAAACAGAATTGTTCTTTTAATCACATTAATAGAATGCTAACCAATAGTAATAAAAGACTCCAAGAATTTACCAATCAGTCTTGTTTTTGATTCTACTGTTTTGAGCAGTAGCGACGGTCTGAAAATGATCATCCAGAATCTGTGATGCTTTTGAAATTTACAAAATAAATTGTAAAGAAAGTAATATGTGACTTGGTGCACCTAAAAAAAGTAGGAACGAATAGAAAATTTAATAGACATGGTTTTCTATATTGATCAAATGATACGTTTTGAAAAGTAGACAAGATAAAAAAAAAAAAAGGTTTTCACATATTTTCAGGGCGAACTAACAAGCTTCACACTGCAACTATGTATAGTGACAAGTATACCAGCCAGAACATGGAGTTGCAGTTTCTCCTTATAACAATACATCATATAAAATTCCTAATGGTTGCTTGTTGGAACTATCAGTCAGTTCGGCCAAATCACATCAGCAAATCCTTCTCCAGACGGAACCATAATGCGAGATGTCAAGCTTCTGACGTTTATCTCTTCTCTCATTTTTCTTTCCTTCTCACTTTTTTTTTTTTTTTTTTTTTTTTACCAGGCCTCTTCTCTTTTCAAATTTATAACTTTTTTTTTTTTCCTCCTCCACCAATTCATCTACTTATCTCGCAAAATTAGATCTTAGAATGGCTACTAATAGTATTACCGTTATCGGCTCGCTCAACTACGATGTGGTGACCACGTCGTCCCGAATCCCCCAAGCCGGCGAAACAATTGCTGCCACAAACTTTGAGACGCACAATGGTGGTAAGGGCTCGAACCAGGCGCTGGCATGCGCAAAGCTGCGCGCGGATTGTGCCGTCACAGCAGTTCGTCTTGTGGGCTGCGTCGGAGCTGATCCTTTTGGTGAGAACATTAAGAATTTCTTGATACAGAACGGCGTCGATGTGAGCAGCGTCCGTATCGTGAGCGGGGTACGAACAGGGGTCGCGACAATTCTGGTAGATGCAGCCTCTGGCCAAAACCGGATTCTGGTTTATCCTGGCGCGAATGGCGAAATAACCGAGGCAGATATTACTAGTGCACTCTCTCGCAGTAACAAAGGCGTTGTTGTCCTCCAAAATGAAATTCCAATCAAGCTCGTTGAGCACGCGATTCTCACAGCTAGCGATAGCACAATCGTGTACAACCCCTCGCCAATAAATCCAGATTTTGACATTGCCCTATACCGCCACGTATCCTGTCTGCTTGTGAACTCAATTGAGGCGGCCGCCATTGTGGCGCACGAGCCAACACTAGCGCGACTTCTCACACGCGACGATGATGCTGAGCAGGCACTTGAGGCTATCGGTCCTATTGCGCGGTTCTTGGGCCTCCCGCGCCACATGATCATCACGCTTGGCGCTCAAGGCTGTGTCTACCTCGACAATTCCGATCCTGCTTTTGCGCACCCCGTTCATGTTCCGGCCAAAAAACCATCCAACCCGATAATTGACACTACCGGCGCGGGAGATACTTTTCTCGGAGGTATAACTGCTCAATTGGCTGAAGGAAACGACCTAAGCCATGCCATAAACGTCGCTTTATCAGCATCTGCAATCGCTATCACAAGAAATGGTGCTGGTGATTCAATCCCAAACTACTCTGAGCTTGCTCTTTAAACTGCATCTACTTACATACGGAATAATTCTATCTGACAAGTTTTTTTTTTTCCTTCTCTTTTTTTATTAACATGTATAGAATTTAATTTTTTTTTGTTTACATCTAACTGTAAGCAATTGTTTTAGTTTAATTAAAAAAAAAAAGAAGAAAAAAAAAGAAAATGCTTTGCGCGTTGTCTAGTCCGACGCATTTGAAAAATTTGACTCACTCGCAGGGCTGTACGCCTTGTCCTTGGCGTCGTCATCGTCTTCATCTTCTTCATCCTCAAAATCCTCATTATCTGACTCACTGCCACTGGAGTCCAGATTCAGCTTGGTTCCCGAATTCCAGGGAACCGAGACCGGGTTGGAAGTAGTGGACGTGCCCAGCATGCGGCCGGTACCTTTAAAAGGTTGATGTGTGGCAACTGGTTCCTCAGTACTACCTGTGTTATTGACGCTATCTGATTCGCGATTTTCCTCAATATACTTTAAAATATTGATCAGATCTTCACCTCCCAGCGGCTCTGTACTGCGACGACGATAAAAGAGTAGATATGCCGCGCTTGTAACTGAGTCTTCTGGATTGGCTTTGCGGACGCGCGAGTCATCAAAGTAGTACCACTCATTGTCGACAAAGTTTTTAGCAAAAGCAGTATAGTGACCACCACCCAAACCACCATAGTGGTTATCCACAGCAAACAAATCGTAAACTTGATCACCCTCTTCAATAGTCTCCTCAACTTTGCCGTCATACCTAGTCTTTTTGATACGGTCAGTCATATCTAGACCCAATATCGGGAAGTTGACCAAATCATCCAACTTGTCACCCATGCCATGATAGCTTGAAAACCGCTTTAAATGAATTGTGAAAATGTCAGGAATTTTCCACAGCTCGATTGTTTTAGAGGCACGACGAAAATCCTTACACCTACTGCAATGCCACAAATCATCCTCGCCTAACACTTCAGTCTTAGAAAACTGATCAAGACAGTCACTAAGCGGAATTCCTTGCTCCTTTTTCCGCTGGCGTTCAGCACGATGATTCTCCAGCTCAGGGTCACTAACTGTCTCAATTGTGGCGTTGACATATTCTTGGCCAAATATAGCCATATATGCTTGGGGATTCCACGTGCAGACAAGAATATCTCGACTGTCTACAAGAGCACCAGTACGTTGCTGGTTGTAATTAAAGTAAGCGGGTGTCGAGTCCATCAACGATACACGACTAGAATTGTTGTCGTCATCGTCATCAAACATGGTGCCCAAATTCTCAAATCCTTTATCGTCACCAGAGAAATCAGACACCGCTGGCGAAGTTGGGCGAGAAGCATCATCAGGAAGCTCCGAGTCTCTAAAGACTTTGTTTTCTTCAAGGGAAGCATTGTTTTCATTATTGACATTGATTTCAGAAAGACTATCTGAAACTGCAATATCAGAAGCAAACGTGTCAGGGAGCTCGTCAATATCAGGAGTGGCAGATTCAAACTGGTTGTCAGAAGATTCATAAAAAGGATTTGTAGAGCTATTATTCACACTCTTCAGCTCAATCTTGAGATCATTAACATCTTCACCAGGAAGTTCAGTATCTTGAGTATTTTTAACCGCTCCTAAGACAGATGGTGGATCTGTTGGACTCAAATTACTCTCGGGAGTGACCATGCTCACATTACTGCTGCTCTCCGCTTCTGAAATTTCCACTGTAGGAGCTACAAGAGGTTTCAGATTTCGTCTAAAAAGCCTCCACTCAGTGGCTGGCACGCCTGCATTGTGGACTGTGTGGTATGATAGAGTAAACGGCAAATTGTTTAAGTCAACAGTCTTAAGAACAGTC
This sequence comes from Geotrichum reessii, assembly GCA_013305925.1. NCBI lineage: Eukaryota > Fungi > Ascomycota > Dipodascomycetes > Dipodascales > Dipodascaceae > Geotrichum > Geotrichum reessii. Next base: position 8,521 of record QVTG01000434.1, read on the forward strand.
TCTGAGCAGTCGTTAAACTGAGAAGCTTTCTGCAAAACCTTTTGCTGAATGATAGTAAGATCTTCAGCCTCCTTTGAGGTCAGGTATATGTAGAAAGGAATAGAAATTGCTTTGAAATGACTATCTGAGGACTCCATTTCAAAATAAACAGGAACAATCAAATCATTATCAGCATCAAAATCCTCGATCTTAAAATCAAGCTCATAACAGGCAATTATCTCATTGTCTGATGTAGATATTTCTGTAACGGAATCAATCTTGCTTAAGTTTTTATAAAACATTCCGTTGAAAATCTCAGCAAAGTGGATTGCATCAATATCAAGATTAAGCTTTTCGCAAATGTACTGCTTTAACTGTTGGCCAGTGGCAGACTGATTCAGTTCAATACTAAGAATAACAGGTCTACCCACGCGGGGAAAAACGTAAATGTCCTTGCTCCAAATCTGACCAGAAGGAAGTGGAAGAGTGAGATCCATGAACGGATCAAATGTGATACTAGTAAGATTGCATTCTGGGCAAACTAGAGTTGATTTGTACAATCCTCCAAAGAGATCAAAAATCACAGACTCATTTCTTAGTTTGTGAACCCTCCAACTTTCATTAGCCAAATCAATGATCGCTCGGGTGTTGTCAACGCTGTCGTCCTTGAGCTCTGGCTTTTCTGTAGCTGGCTTTTTGTGAATACGATTAAGATCCTCGTGAAGACCATCCAACAAAAATGCCAGAAACTCCTGCGAGTCTTGCTGCTGATAACCCGAAAAAGAGGCGTTAAACCGGCCAATGGTACTTTTAAACGACCGAGGGGCATAGGCAGAATCTCCAGAGGTACTGAGAAGATTGTCTAACAAGTTTCCAAATGCTTTGGCAACTTGGCCACCATGGCCAATAGGATTATCAAGGTTAAGTTCCTTTTTGTAATAATCAGCTGCAACAATTAGTATCATTTTTGTTAATCAAAAAAAAAAAAAAAAAAAAAAAAAACTTACAAAGAAAGTATTTAGCCAATTCAGGAACGTGGCTCAGACATTGTAGTGCCGAATTCATATAACAGGTATTACCAAGGTTTGTCAAACCCATTTTTCCTGCAGTACTAGGGCGCTCTTCGCGCCTGTATGGTAATGCACGGGGCTCACGATCGGGCAAAGGAGGCGGAACCGACTTTAGAGGATTTGGCTTCTCAGAGGGCCAAGGAATGTCTTCGCTATTCCCGCTTTTGATCTCAACAATTACAACTGAGTTTTTCTTCAGAGAAGACTCATAGATACGTATATCCGAAATTTCCAATTTGGTCTTGTTGAGCTTGGCAAAAAAAATAGAGCTGATTTCTGTGTTATAAATACGGGGTAGCAGCTCGGAATCCTCACTAACGAGCCAAAAGCGAACTACAGAATCGCCTCCAGCAATATTGAACTTTTGAGTAACTTGGTCGCGTAATTCAGTCAAAGTGTCATTTTTAGACAGAATAAAGAGTTCTTGTTGTGAGAAGGATGATAACAACGAGTAGGGTTTAATAATTAGTTCGTATGGTATCATTTCGATAGTAAGCATGCCGTTTTCAGTGGTAACTTTTCTGGGTAATTCAATGTGGCTTGTTGAAGGGAACCAGTTTACAAAGTGCTTCCAGGCCTGAGCGGGAACTAGTTGTGTTTGCGCGTCAGACAGGAGCCTTTTAGTTATGGGATCAACAATGTCAAAATTACCAAATGATGAATCTAAATCAGGCTCAGAGTTTATGAATTTATTGTAGAAAGCGGCAGAGACAACGTACCAGATATCGCCATCAATGAAAGGTTGGCCGATGAGATCAGCAATGAGCTGAATACAGTCTTGCTGCGAAACAGTATCAAAAGCAGTATCCTGTTCCTCGTCTTCAAGTGATGATTTATAAAGAGGATCAAGATCAAAAGAAAGCTTTTTGACTGTTTCATCCTCAGACGAAAGAGTACGTAGATTTGAGTCAATGGAGTCTATAGTTGCGAGTGTCGAATTGAACACAGAGTTGGCGTTAGGTGAGGGCGAGCCATCTCTGAGAAAAGGGAAATTTCCAGGCGACGAGTCTAGTGAGATTGCGCCAACTGACGGGACAGTAGAGTCGGACTCTTCGCCAGAGTTTTTCGCAGCAGGTAAATTAAATACACCACTAGATACGAGAGAGTTTGGGCGTGGCGAGAAGTCCATTTCAGAAACTAAACGCTTATTTGAGTTTGAATCAGACAAATCCATAGCGATTTGTGTTGTAAATGTGTTACTGTTGTAGATGCCGCGTACAGGCAAAAATTGCAAGCAAAAAAAATAAACTAAGTAACAATTAAATAAATTAGAAAAACATATGCATGTCTGTGCTAAACAAAAAAAAGACAGACGAAGCGTTAAAAGCAGGATCGCAAGAGTGTGATAGTTTGAGATGAAGTTGGAAGCCGTTGTCATGATGTCTGAACTTTTGAAGGATGCAAGATTTTCGCTGACAAATATTGTACATTGTGATGAGTAATAACATCCAAAACTTAATACACTAAAAAGCAAAGTTTAAGTACTATATCTTATATCTTTTGTCTTGTTCTATTCCGATATTTCCTCCTTTCCAAGATTCATTTCAACGATCTCTTCAATGATAAGTTGAACAACTATTATTTTTCATTTAGTTTTCATTTTTGCTAACCCCCCTTTTCATATGATCAAGCTATTAATATTTTTGCTTCAGTTTTTCCAAATTCTAGTTTACTTCAAGTCTTTTATCAATCTTTTCTCGTTCTCCCCTCCTTTATTCTCAAGTATTTCCCTTTTGGGCACTTTACTAAGAACCCCGGGTTTTTGGCCATCACCGTTTTGTAAACCAGATTTTTCCACCCCGCAATTTCTCATGTGATTTGGACTTTCCTTGGGCTTGCGTGCCCCGCCTTCGCGGCCAGGCCGGTGCCAACGTGTATATATATAGACAAATTTCTCGAGAAAATGGACTATTTTGGGCTATCTCTACAAGTTACAACTCTAGTCTGAACTAATCAAAACCTTTTTAATTTACACAATGTCTAAAACGTTGATTGCCAAACCACTTAAATCTCTTTGTATAGCCAACCGTGGTGAAATCGTGCATAGAATCGCGTCGACAGCTTCGCGGATGGGAATAGACACAACAACTGTTTACACGCAACCTGATGCCTCACTGCCGTCAGCAACGTCTGCATTCCGTAATTTGTCACTCGGCGAGGAGACTACGGGCTATATCGACATTGAGCGCGTTGTTCGTACCGCTAAAGAAGCTGGCTGTGATTCTATCCACCCCGGATATGGTTTTCTGTCTGAAAATGCGCAGTTTGCACGACGTGTGCGTGAAGAGGGTCTTATCTTTGTTGGCCCCCCACAGGAAGCCATTGAAGCTATGGGCGCCAAGTCTCGTTCGAAGGAAATTATGATTGATGCTAATGTGCCTTGTGTACCAGGATACCATGGTACTAATCAGGACCCCTCATTTTTGGCCAAGGAGGCAGAAAAAATTGGATTCCCAGTACTTATTAAAGCTGTCCTCGGTGGTGGCGGTAAGGGTATGCGTATCGTCAACAGTGCAGCCGAATTCCCAGCACAGCTACAGTCCGCCAAGTCAGAAGCGCGCTCATCTTTTGGTGACGAAAACGTATTAGTTGAAAAGTACATCAAAACCCCTCGCCACATTGAAGTACAAGTGTTTGCTGACCGTCATGGCAATGTAGTGGCACTAGGCGAACGTGACTGTTCTGTTCAGCGCCGTCACCAAAAGGTGCTTGAAGAATCACCAGCTCCTGGTTTAGACCCCGAAACGCGCGAGAAGCTTTGGGAAAAAGCACGTTTAGCTGCACGTGCTGTTGGATATGAGGGCGCTGGCACTGTTGAATTTATTTTTGACAACGACACCGGCGAGTTTTTCTTCATGGAAATGAACACTCGTTTACAAGTTGAACATCCCGTCACTGAGGCTGTTACAAACACGGATCTTGTTGAATGGCAATTGCTTGTTGCTGCGGGATTTCCTCTTCCAAAGACTCAAAAGGAGATTGACATTGAGGGTCATGCATTCGAGGCGCGCATTTACTGTGAAGATGCCTTTAAGGACTTTCTGCCATCTTCAGGCGAAATTGTACACATGCAGTATCCAACTACTGGCGAGCCGCGCCTGGATTTGACTTTCAAGCAGAACTCAACCGTTTCGCCGTTGTACGATCCTATGATTGGTAAGCTTATTGTCAAGGGTCGCGATCGCGATGAAGCTCTCCGTAAGCTACGTCAGGCGTTGCGTGAGTTTGAGATTGTGGGACCCATCACAAATATTGAATTCATTAAACGTATTATTGAGACTGACGCGTTTGCCGGTAATGAACCCAAGGGTCTTGAGACTGGCTTTATTCCTAAGAACAAGAATCTATTGATTCGACCTTTTGAAGTTGATGACAAGGTATGGGCTCAGGCCGCACTCGCACATATTGCCGGTACGCTTAAAGTGCCTGACGCATTTTCGCGTTTTTCTGGAAGCAATACCGCATGGTCTTATTCACAGGTGCGCATGATGGAGTTCCAAAGTCCCTCTGGTGAGACAGACAAGAAAGTTCAAGTGGTAACTGTGCAGACGGGACCACACTCATACAAGGTTTCTGTTGATGGGCGGCCAGGTGTGGAAGTCCGCAACGTATACTTTGAGTCTGCTCCAGGCAAGGAAGACAATGCTGCTACGAAAAAATTACACATTCAATTTAATGATGCGCAGTTTGTGAACACAGTCGTAGCCACAACAGACGCGGTGCATGTGTTCCATGATGGCGTTCACTATACACTAGACACACCGCGACCAAAATGGTTGCAGCAAGCGCTTGGTGTAAAGGAAACCAAGAAATCAGTTGTTGCCCCTATGCCGTGTAAGATTATGAGACTGGGTGATGGCATTGAACCAGGTGTTGCGGTTGAAAAGGACCAAGAACTACTTATTATTGAGTCAATGAAGATGGAGACCACAATTCGTGCCCCCAAGGCTGGAGTTATCAAAAAGATTGCCCATGAGGCGGGCGAGATTGTTAAACAGGGTACAGTGCTTGTGGAGTTTTCGGATGAAGAAGAGTAAGTTTTTACGGGGATATAAATATATTCAAGTGTCATCGATAAAAATAAAAAAAAGTAAAAAAATAAGTCATATCAATGTTTTAATTCATTTGCCTATACTTGATCACTTAAATGGGTTTATTTGAATAAATTTGTAGTTCAAGTCAAAACTTGAGTATTATTTTTTTTTCGTAATTAACAATTAATATTCAGGTAAAATAATCTATTTATTGTTTTTTTTTTTTTAAAAAAAAATTAAATAAATAAACAAAATAATGAAAAAAAAATACAAAAAAAAAAGATATTCATGGATAGATGAAAAATCTTTTTATTGTCCTTAAATCACATAAGTTACTTGATTAAAAATAAATAACAAAGTTATACAAAGAAAGAACATTTAATACAAAAAAAAAATTATATCTATAAAAAGATATTTACATAATCAATTTTTCTCATAGTATAGTAGTCAAATCAATTTCTTGTCTTTTTTATTGTAATTGCAGCTACTTATAAGTCATATTTTTTGTACTTACATTAAAAGTTACAAAATGACAAGTGTTGAGGATTTTTTTTTTTTTTGAACTCAAAAATACTTGCAGGTTTTAAATTTATTTTACATGTATATAGTACGTATAATTACGTTATATTTTCTTTTGTGATACGGCTAGCAGTATACATATCTTTACCTAAATGAGCGATAATGCTGTTCCTCTTAAATCCACCTTTCGAATCTTGCCGCTGGCGGTTTTAGGAAAGTCTGGTACAAACCAAACGTGCTTGGGTACCATGTAGTGACCAAGCTTGTCCTTCACGTAGTCTTGGATTTCTTCAACCGAGGGCGCCTGTTTACTCACAGTCCCACTAGCGGCGGCGGCGGAGGGAGCACGGTAATGCGGATGATACTCTTCGTGGAGCTGAATAAAAGCCGCTACTGCCTCGCCATATTTGGGATCAGGTACTCCAACCACCGAGGCTTGAGAAATGGCAGGGTGTCTAAAAAGAACATTTTCAATTTCAAGTGGATGAATATTTTCACCGCCACGGATAATAAGATCTTTAAGGCGACCAGTTACTTTAAGATAACCATGTGCGTCAATGACACCTTCATCGCCTGTACGCATCCATATTTTTTCTTTATTTTCTTCTTCAGTAACCATTGCCTCAAATGTCTTGGACGGCGATTCATGGTAGCCTGTTTGCAAAAGATAGCCAGAAATCACAATTTCTCCCTTTTGACCAACAGGAAGCGGGTCCAAATTTACGGGGCCAGGTTCCATGCTAGACGCAATAATCTTTGCCTCGGTGTGAGGCATGACGGTACCTACGGTCTCGCAACGACGCTCAAGCGTGTCATTGGGTGTTGTCATAAAAGACACAGGTGACGTCTCTGTCATACCATAACAAATAGTAAGCTGATCAAGATTGAGTGTTTGAATTAGTCGTTTCATAATTTCAACAGGAATCGATGTGCCAGCAGCAATACCCTTGCGGAGATTCTCGTGACCACCCTGTTGTAACTCATCCTTGAGCTCGAGCTCGGCAGAAAACATAGTAGGCACGCCATGCAGGCCAGTGCATTGTTCGGAGCGCACTGCCCGCAGTGTTGATTGTGGGTCAAATGTTTCATTTGCATAGACCACTGCACCACCTTGACTCAGAATCGCCAGGTTGGTCAAAACCAGGCCAAAGCAGTGGAACATAGGCACGGGGGCACAGATCTTATCAGATGGCGTAATCCCCATACGCTGTCCGATAAGCGCGCCGTTGTTGGTCAAGTTGCGATGTGTCAGACACGAAATTTTAGGCATGGCGGTAGTGCCGGACGTAAACTGCATGTTGATGACATTATTTGCGTACTTGGCGTCCTCTGCTGCGTTGTGCAAGTAAGAAATCTCCGGCATATCCGCTGGGTTTTCTGCCGAATACCACTTGAGTAGCGAGTCAAACGGTCGAATTCGCTCACCGTCCAGTGCAATATACATGCGAGCGTCCTCAGGCGGCGCTGCCAGAGAGTCAAGAATAACCACTTTTTCCACTGATGGCAACAGGTTACCATCGGTTGCCGCACGAATCAGTCCTGTGATGTCGCGTGACGTTTTGCGTAAGCCGCGCGACAGATGCGATTGTATTATAAGCGCACGGCTTTGCGAATTGTTGAGCGCGGCGTGAAACTGTGTGTCTGTGAACGCTGGATTGAGTGGAACAAGGATTGCGCCGAGTTTTGCAAGACCAAGCTGTAGCACAGGGTACTCCCATGAGTTGCCGGAACAGACTGCCACGCGATCGCCGCGGCGAATACCGAGCTGACGTGCAACGTTGACAGCAAGAATGTCGCTGCGGCGGTCAAGTTCAGAGTATGTCAGCCGCACGTTTTGATGAACTGAGATAATGGCGGGGTTGTCAGAATGCGTTTGAGCGAGCTCGCGCGTCAGCCGGCCAATGGTATTTTCATACAGTGGCTGATCTTTAGAACCTACCACATGTGATAACTTGAGTTCACCACGCAGACAAGTCTCAACAGAACCAGCCGTAGAGTAAAACCTGAGTTTGAATGTAGTAGAAACGACAACCTTGCGCCGAAGAGGATTTAGTAACAGCCGTGCTGTTTGTGGATGATGCAGTTTCAACATTGAAAATAAATGTGAATGATATTTGTAAAACTTTGACCAAAAAAAAAAAGTAATATATAATAATGAAAGCAAGTAAAAACTTGAGATATGATGGCCGTAGCCATATTTATATATACATGATGCCAATTGGGTTTTATTTTTTTGTTTTTTTTTACAAGCCTAGGAAGAACTAAATTACTGGGGGAAGGCCCCTCCCAGATGTCGTCTCCGCCATCTCCTCTCTTCATAAACAATAAAGTGTATTGAGATACTCTGTAAATAAATATAGTACTTGTTTATAGTTTCAAGTGTTTATGAAAAGATTTCAGTGTAATCAGTCAACTAAATAAACAATGGCTTTTAATATTTTAGTCGCAGCAGTTGCCGATGACGTTAGTGTGTTTCTTATCCCGAGAAAACCTCACTTGAAAAAAAAAAAAAAACGGTATTATCGTTGATTTCTTTCTTTTTGCAATAACTTGATTAGATTTACCAATTACGACCCGTTGACCTGTTTCGGTGCTTTAAATCTATTTGCTGTTGTACGTCTAGTAAGTAAATGTATGCGTTGGTGGTTTTTTTGTTCTTCCCCGCAATGACTGGAGATGGGAAGAATCACGGGCTGTACAAAAGAGGCAACTTGTGTACTGCCACATTGTAAAAATATATATATATATATATAGATATATATGTATAGTTTTTTTTTTTTATGACATAAGTCCTTTTAAACTTCTATTATTATTATTATTTTGTACAATTCAGTTGAGCTCTTCACCTTCAAATAGCTAAACTTTGTACTAAAAAACCGCTTTTTATTTCAATCATGATTTTTCTTTTTTTTTTTTGTTGTATATGAAAATGTACTTTTACTTTTATAGATTTCAGCATGTCTAGTTACAAGGATAAATTTTTCACTGACAACTTTCGTCTAAATATGTGATGGGTCCCAAAAGCCTGCCAGCAAGTAAGGCAGACAAAAGCTTGAAATCTTATATATAGAACTCAAAAACACTAATATATTGTGTATTGGAAATAAAAAAAAATGAAATAAAATAATTATTAAATGGCTATCTCTAACTTATACAACTTGTAAAATCATAGATTTTTGTTTTAGCACTCTTTAAAACAACAATTTTTACCACTAATATTTTGGAAAAAAAAAAAAAAAGAGACAGTCATTTATCCTTGTTTATTTTAATCATGTAACTATATGATATAAACACAATAAACAAATTTTCTATCTAAAAACAATCACTGGTTGCTTAGAAAAAAAAAAGCATTTAGAAAAAATACTTTATTTTTATGCCAAAGGACTTGAGACCATGAGATGCAAGCAAATCAACCATAATATCAGCTAACAGGGCTATACAAGAACAAAAAAATTCCAAATTTTTTTAAAAAAAAAAAACTTTTTGCAAGTACTGGTCATACAAGATATCTAGAAACGCATATAGTACAGCATTGACAAACTTTTGAGATGATGAACAGTCTTGAACACTGTAGTTTTATTATTTTATTATTATTATTATTATTATTATTATTATTATTATTATTTATTATTATTATTATTATTATTATTATATTATTATTATT
>QVTG01000435.1:0-17757 GCA_013305925.1 Geotrichum reessii
AACACATGTGCTAAGGGAAACCTGGGATACATAACACCTGCTGGAATGATAACAGAGATTGACACACAGTAAAACCTCAACAAGCCGCTCTAATCAAGCAAACAATCAGCAAAGAACTTGCGGTAATGAGTTCAAGAACTTGACTACCACTTCAAGACTTTTTTTTTTGGTATCAAACAGGATTCTTAGATCAAGTTCTGGAAAAACTTTACTTAAGAAGCTATGCTCTACAGGATGCAGAGAGCACTCCTTAAGAACATGTTTAACAGTTTCCAGCTGTCCACACTCGCAATTATAATATCTTTCAGTAATACACCTCATTTTGGGAACACTTCCCAAGAGCACCATGACCCGTTCAAAGTTGGAATAACTTGCTAAAGGTATGGCGAGGCACAGCCCTTATGAATAGTTCCAGTGGGTTTGAATACTTACTGTTATACAACTCTCGTTGAGTACAAGAGTAGTATTGTCGAAGTTCACCTAACTTGTCATATTCTTTCTGCCACTCAGCTCGTGATGTACAGCGCACATCTTCTTTGTATATCTTTTTTCATTATTATTTTAATTATGTAACTATGTAATGTAAAGACAATAAACAAAATTTCTATTTTTTTTAATGATATTTCAAGTACCTATATTATCAACCAACTTAAAGCGCTTTGTAATTTTGTGCTTGTGAATTTTGTCTATGAATTATTTTTCTAGCTGAAAAGGGTTTTTTTTTTTTTGACACATGAGAAATAAGCTTAGATAAAGGCTCATTGAAAAAAAAAAAAAAACTTACTCGAGACCTCGGGTTAAAACTCGAATTCCTGGAACAAGTACGTAGCAAAAAGTTGGCTTGTAGGCCAATGCAGCATGTGATAAATGTTTAAAAACCTGACTACAGGGGTTTTTTTTAATATTAGGATTGTTTCAGTAATAGGGTAAAGCAGTAAATATTACAAGACCCATATATTGTTTAACTGGGCACACGGTAACATCAAAAAAATATTTATATACAAGCTACTGACACAAGCCTGATTAACCCATTTATCCAGTCATTCGTTTTTGTTTTTTCTTACTTAAATATGTTTCTTCACTTTTAGATTCACCCTTTTTTAAGAATTTGACATTAGTTGTACCAAATAATTATACAATATATGATCATCAAATCTGATATATTAGAATTTATCAGAATTTATTTACTAATATTTTATTGGTTTTTTGATTACAATATTTGGAAACAAACCCACAGATTTTGGGGGAATCATTTCAGACACTGTAACTTGTCAACACCAAAATTAAATATGAAAAAAAAAAACAATTTATTTAAAACTTTTTTTTTTTAATAATCAAAAAATTATGAAGAGTTAATAAATTTGATTTTATATCAATTTTTTTTTTTCATCAAAAAATATATATATATTATAAGTATTTCTCATGTCAAAAAACTTTTTGATTGTATGTAAGACTATATATTAGTTAAACATTAAATATTAGTATTTAAGACTTGAAAAAGGTTCAAGGTTGTTGGTTTAAACAACAAGTTTCATAGTGCAAATCTTTTTTTTTTTTTTTTTTTTTTTTTGAAAATATTGTCGTCAAAAAAACACTTTAAAACTATACAAATAATTTTTGAATAGATCAAAACCAATTTCAGCAGACTTAACTATATATAAAAAAAAAATTTTTTTCTAATGCTATGAAAGTATAACTTTTTGCAAATAATAAAAATAACAAAAAATCTTAAACAAACGTTACTAAAAAAAAAAAAAATCCGGGGCAATTTCTCCGAATTCATGCTGTCAACATCAACGGAAGCCAAAATTCTAAAAAAAACGGAGACTATATAACTTCAGCTTGAAACTTTTAAACCATTAACTACAAAAACTACAACTACTTTAATGTATATAATTTTTGTTTGTGCCAAGATAGAAACGAAATAATATTAAACATTTATCTAATTCAAAAGTGTTTTATTCAAAATTTAGTATCTGCAAGTTTTCTCTCATCCTGCCCAAGATTTTACAGCCCTAATCTCTCATTTAAAACTAGCAAAAACTGCAGCAATGGTTCTATCAAAATTTCCTTGACATACGGACCTCATTTTTTTCAAAAAAAAATATTGGGGTCATTGAAGCAACTTAAATAGAAATGTTTTAAGCGCGGCCAACGCTAAGTGGTCTAATTATCGTTGTATTTACTTGATATCTTTGTTATACTATAACTTATGGTTAGTTATAAAAATAATTTACTGATTTAAAATAATAATACAAGTTTTTATTTTAAGAGTCAAATATTTAAACAGTTTTTTAAAACACCGGGGAAATATAGTAAAAGACTCAATTTAGATCTAAACGATTGCAATATCCTCGTTTTTATTCATAATCAGACATTGAATTTAAATTTTCAATAATCATAAGTTTAAAATTAAGAAACCAACAAAAAAAAATAATAATAAAAAAAAGATTTTCAATTTTTAATTTCTAATTATTCATTTTTTTTTTTATAATTTGTCTAAGCTAGGAACAACAACAATAATAATAATAAAAAACAGGTTTATTTTTTTAGGTTGGAAAAGTTGAAAAAAACCCGGTTGATGTATAGGAGTGAATGAAAAAAAAAAAATATATATATATATTATTACTGGATATGAATCTTTTGTCACATACAAACGCATGAGACTAAATCATAACTACACTAATAAAAACTCGTTATTTTTTACATCTTCCATATGTTATATATATATTTAACAAGTTGCGAAATATTGCTTTTGTAACACTAATATATATATATATATATATTTTAAAAAAAGCCAGAATTTTCACTCTCTTTTTTTTTGTGCTTAAACCCCTCCCTTCTCCTCAGGCACGTATTTCTTTTTTTTTTTTGTAGATTTTCATAAAAAATAATTATATAGATACATATATACATTGAAAAAATCGATATTTTCCATAATCATTATTGAAATATCAAAGAGGAGAGTCAATTATCAAGTTTGGACATTGATCAAGCTATCATTATACTTAAAATACTTTTATAAAGAAGTTGATGAAAGTGGATAAAAAAAAATCCCCACTTCAAAGACTCAAGCAAAAAAAAAAAAAAAAAAAAAAAATCGCTTAGAAAGTTTTTCTTAATTTACGTTGTTTTTTTTTTTTTTTTTTTTTTTGAAAAAGAAATTGCAAGTTTGAAATCAAGTGAGAAGAAGAAGAAAAAAAAACAATTGAGTTACTTGGTTAACAAAAAAAGATATTGTTTTTCATATTTTTGCCTTTTATCGATTAGTTATTGTATATTTATTTCTATTTGATTCACTTCATTCGGTGTTTAGCCCTCCAAACAGTAATTACAAAGGTGTCGAGAATATCAGCAACATGACACTTAATTCAAGTCTCAAGTATCATGTACTAATCTGTAGACTATAATTGTGTATTGAATCTTTTCAATAAACAAAAAAAAAAGATCATGAATCAATTTACTTATCTTTAAAGAGTACTTTTTTTTTCTGAATAAAAATAAATTTAAAAGGTTTGTTATTAAACTCTTGATTTTCATGTTAACTAGAATTTTTTTTTGTAGTATATTTATATGTAACATCTATGTAGCATCAAGTAAATGTTGAAAAAAGATTTTATATCTTATTTACAAAATTAAACGACTTTTTCTTTCTTGAATGTTTACAATACTTTTTTTTTGTAAAAAAAACAAATTGATAATTACTTAGATAAAATCTCATTGAGTGATATTTTTTTCTTTTTGACTGAAATATTTCATGTGTGTTTTACAAAATCAACGAGCTTCAAGTATAAAGTCTGAGTGTTAAAACCCTACTATTATTAAGAACAGCAATAGAAAGATTAAAATTTATCAACGTTTGAATCTACTGTTATTAAGTCGCTATTGCTTTTTTTTTTTGTAATGCTTATAATGATTTTATTACAGTTTTTTTTTTCTGATCTTTACATAAAATAATGGTTTTCAATGTTGGTTTGTTTTTTTTGTATCTCACCCGAACACAACAATAAGAACAATGGTTATTTATAAAATTTCACAAGTTTCCACAACGACAACAACAAAGATATGAAAAGTTGACAAAGTTATTAACAGTTTTTATTTATATTTATATATTTTTTATAATATGTTTGATATTGTTTTTCACCATACTTTAGTTGTAGTTTGTTTGAAAAAATTCGACTTTAAATTCCGTATTTCCAGAATTTTCAAAGGTCAAATATAAAAAGTGAGGGGTTTCAACCCTTATATAAACTTGATAATTTTTTTTTTTGTACAGTGCCTGGTATCAATGGCCCTTAGACAATAATTTCTTTGTAAATTCTTTTTTTTTTTCTGGAGAAACATAAGAAATAGGCTGTTTAGATTTTTTGTTGTTAATGTAAACCGTTATTTTTTTTTTTTTTTTTTTCATGCTGGACTTTTTTAACATTAACAGAGAGATGAATAAAAAAAAAAACCTTTTAAATCCACTGTAAAAAAAGTAGTTTTAATCTGTCAAATTAATAGTGTTTTTGTTTTTTTTTTAGCTTAAGCTTGGCTATTTTTTCAGACAGTAAAAGCAAACTATTGATCTAATGCCAGATTATAATGTCCTTTTATTATTATTATTATTATTTTGCGTATTATTATCACACGATAAATAATTCAATCATATTTATTTTTTTTTATTTTATTTTATATAGAAAATGAATTTGGTTTTGGACCTACAATAGTTTGGATTGGGGTCATATGAGAACAACCGATATCATCCATAAAAGGGTTGTATTTAAAGTTTTAAACATACTATTTATTATAGTTCTTGGCTATCAATATCGGTTTCATATAAAAAAAAATTTTTTTTTTTTTCCGTTTACTTATATAATCAGTAACTCTACAGTATACTTGATAAACTCATAAACTTACGTGCCTGCTCATCGCGAGCTACTGCCGATAGTGATCATTTTTGTTTTTTGTTTATATTTTTATTTTTATTTATTTTTATTTTTATTTTTTTTTGCTTGATGGAAAAAAAAAAAAACCTACCAAATCAAAGACTTGACGCCGAGATTTTGATAATATTTGGCCGAAATCGCTTGCATGGTTCACCGAAAAACCTGTTTGATTACTATTTTTTTTTTTTTTTTTTCCTTTTTTTCCTGGATGACTTGACGGGTGATTAGTGTTATTAGGGGAGGAGCTACCAAGGCTCTAGTTTGCTAAAATGAAATAAAAGTTATGAAGTCGACTTGAAAATGAGAAAGAAAAAAAAAGTATCAAGATCAATATAGCCTTTGGGTTTAGTTCAGTTGCCGTCATAGAATATTTGCATTGTTTTGTTCAAACTCTATATTATCTATCATTTATCAGACTTGTTGAGCAAGCTTTTGTTTTTTTTTTGTTTTTTTTTTTGTGACATTAATGGCCAAATGGAGAAGATAAATCCCCATTCATCAGAGCCCGGTACCTATATCGTTTGCCATAACAAAAATGGCATGTAACATATATGAGCCTTTAACGCCACTATGGGGTAATTTTAAGTTGGCTTGACTTTTTTTTTTTTGGATACTGTCATAACGGTCATCAAGCCAAGAAAAACATTGGATACTAAAGCTTAGATGCAAAGGTTGTAAATATGAAATCTTTTTATAATGGTAACTTTCATTTGAAAAAAAGGTTATACGCCAAGGGCGCCGTATGATTTCTATTATGAAGTAAGTATCACTAATGTTTTTTTTTTTTGGCAGTTTGAGACTGGTTTGATGTTCTGGGTGCAGTCTAAGTCTTAGAAAACAACGTAATGTATACTGATGAAAAAAAAAACACATTTAAGACTTGAACTTTTGTGTGTGTACAAATGTTGTTGTTGTTGTTGTTGTTTTAATCAGGAATCAAGTGTTTTAATAGTATCATTCAATGCATAATAAAACAATTTATTTTATTTTTATTTTATGCCAAGTTCTGGAGATGCCTCCAGACATGATTGTTTTTTAGAACTTGCCAATACCTCGTCTGCTACATCATTACCTTGTTTTACAGTATTCAACATCTATAATTAATGTGAGCACATGTATCATGGGTTTGATTAGGGCTTTTTGAAAAAGAAAAAAAATATATTTCATTTTGATTTTGACAGTTTGCGGGGGAAAAAAATTATCACCACCTTGTTATCATATTGTTGAGAGTCCAGAATTATGTTTATTTTTGTGGGGGGTGGGCGGGTAAGTAGGTGATGTGTTTAACTTGATATGGTCATGGATATCCGTAGATGGGGCTCAAAGTTAGAGTTTTTTTTTTTTTTTTTTTTTTTTCAAACAAAAAAACAAAAAAAAAAAAAAAAAAAAAAAAAAAAAAAAAAAAAAGATGAAAAAAAAAAAAAAAAAATTTCTTTCGCAAAGTCGGGCTCATCCTTTGTATGTTTAATTTTGATGGTTTTATATTACTATGAAATTAGAATGTAAATCAAGTCAAGATAGATTTTGTTTTTTTTACTGCGCCCATAGAAACAATAAACAGCTAATTACAAGTGGTCAGTATTTCCTCCGCCTTAAATTTTTGTTTTGTTTTGAAAAATGAAAAACGAAAAATTGTAGAAAGTTGACAACTGCCGTTAGGGGCACAGAATCAAAATATGGTTTATCTGAAAATGATACCCAAAAAAAGACTAATCTTATCCAGATACCATCATCCGCTACGGAAAAAAAAAAAAAAAAAGATATCTTTAATAACATCTGTTATTGAAAAAAAAAATCACTGTATACAATCTTTTCATTTTTTTTTTTACTTTATTAAAATACTTTATTTTTTTTTTGTATAAGCTTATATACGTAAATTATCTATACTTATTTTTTTAATATATAAATATTCTATCATCCATCCAATCTGAAAAAAAAAAAAAAAAAATCCATCATCAATATTAATACTCAATTTTCTTCATTAAAAACCTTCCCCCATTTATATTTTCTACTAGATGTCTAATAACGACAACAAAGATATCAAGCAGACGCTTTCGTATGACGAGGCCAAGCTGGAAGAAGGCCAAATCAACGTTACCCAAACTATTGAAACCCAATCTCGGTTTCAGCGATTCAAAGACTCGTTCAAACCAGCAGACTTTTCACTATATGAAGACCAAAACCTCACACCCGTCGAAAAGGCCGCCTTGGCCACAGCAAACTCACCTTTGTCACGAAGCCTCAAGGGCCGCCATCTGCAAATGATTGCCATCGGTGGATCCATTGGTACCGGTCTTTTCGTGGGGTCCGGTAAAGCACTTAGTAACGGTGGCCCGGCGTCACTGCTTATTGCGTTTAGTTTGATTGGTATCATGCTTTACTGCACTATCCAGGCCCTGGGTGAGTTGACCGTCAGATTCCCTGTTTCAGGTGCATTCGCAACTTTTTCAACCCGTTTCATTGACCCGGCGTGGGGTTTTGCCATGGGCTGGAACTACGCTCTCATGTGGCTTGTTGTCTTTCCTCTAGAAGTTGTGGCGGCCTCCATCACAATGCAGTACTGGAACCAAACCGTTAATCCTGCGGTGTGGGCAACCATCTTTTATGTTGTAATTGTCTCAATCAATCTTTTTGGTGTCAAGGGCTATGGTGAAGCTGAGTTTTGGTTTTCGATTATCAAGGTCATTGCCGTAATTGGCTTCATTATCCTTGGTATTATCATTAACTGCGGCGGCGGTCCCGAAGGTGGTTACATTGGTGGTAAATACTGGCAAAACCCTGGTGCTTTCAATCACGGGTTCAAAGGTTTGTGCTCAGTGTTTGTCACCGGTGCCTTTTCCTTCACTGGTACTGAACTTGTGGGCCTCGCCTCAGCAGAAGCCAAAAACCCCAGAAAAACACTTCCTAGCGCTTGTAAGCAGGTATTTTGGCGTATCACTCTTTTTTACCTCATCTCTTTAACTTTAGTCGGTCTTTTGGTTCCCTATGACGATCCTCAATTGCTTGGTGCTTCCTCGGTTGATGTCGCCGCATCTCCCTTTGTTATTGCCATTAGAAATGCTGGAATCAAAATTCTTCCCTCAATTATCAATGCCGTTGTTTTAATTGCTGTCCTGTCGGTGGGCAATTCTGCCGTGTACGGCTGCTCCCGCACAGTTGCCGCCCTTTCAGCTCAAGGCCACGCGCCCAAGATTTTGTCTTACATTGATCGCGAAGGCCGCCCACTTTTTGGCATTCTGCTGTCGTCAATCTTTGGTCTGCTTTGCTATGTTACTGCCTCTGATAAACAAAACGAGGTGTTTGGTTGGCTTTTGGCTCTCACGGGTCTTTCTTCAATCTTCACTTGGGGATCAATCTGCCTGTGCCATATTAGATTTAGGGCTGCACTGCGCCACCAGGGCCGTGACACTAATGAACTGGCGTTTGAGTCTCAAGTCGGTGTAATTGGCTCTTATTTTGGCTTTGCTTTCAACTGTTTGGTGCTAGTCGCTCAGTTTTGGGTAGGTTTGTTCCCCCTTGGTAGCTCTTCCGCCAATGCCAAAAACTTTTTCCAATCATATCTGGCAGCTCCAATCGTCATTTTCTGTTACGCTGGATACAAGATTATCAAGCGCCCTCATTTTGTACAGCTAAAGGACATGGATTTAGATACTGGTCGCCGTGAGATTGACTTTGAACTACTTAAACAGGAGATTGCGGAAGAAAAGGCGTATTTGGCTTCCAAAGGCTTCTTCTACAGAACTTACAAATTTTGGTGTTAGTTTTAAATTTTTGTTTTAATTCATATATTAATGATAGCAATAACTGTTTTCTTTTTTATATTAATGATAATAATAACGTGTTCTTTTACAAAAAAAAAAAAAAATATTATTGATGAAAACAACAAATCTGAATATCATAAATCTGTTACAAATTGAATGTTTAAAAAAGATGAAAAAGTTATTCAAGTGTAATAGCGTATAGCTAATAATAATAATAATAATGTGTTTAAGGCACTCAGGACAGAATTCCTACTTCGTCAAAATATTTAGGATTGATGTCCTGCGTCAACTCCTCCATATAATCATCAGGTAGATGAAAACTTCTAAGAATCATCATTCGAAGTTTAAGAATATCCAAGTTGCCCTTTTCCTTAAGTTCGTTCAACTCGACCTGAAACTCGTTCATTTGAATCTGGAGCTCGTTCATTTTGGCCTGGAATTTCTTCAGTTCAACCTGGAGCTCCATTCTATCGTTTTGCAATTGCTGAACGAGCTTTCCATCCGACTCTTTGACAATGGCCTTGACAAGAGCTACAATATCCGTTGGTACATTTAAATTAGGTGCAATTGCTGTGGATTTGTTGGTAGCTTTGCTTTCTTGTAGAGGATTTTTGCGATTGTCAAAATCAAGCTTTTCAGTAGCTTTTACCAAGTGTGTATATGAGTCTGTTTATAAAAATTAGCCAAAAAAAAAAATAAAGAAATAAAAAAAAAAGGGTTACTTTTAGAAGAAAAATCAGCAGGATGGCTGTAGAAAGACTGTCTGGACATTATAGAATTTTTTTTTGAATCAATTTGACTATAACTTGTAAATTAAAAAAAAAATAATAATAAATCACCCAAAAAAAAAAAAAAAGTGTTTTTTTTTTTTTTTTTTTTTTGACCAAAAAAAAAAAAATAGTTGTGTGTGTGTGTGTAGAGAAAAAAAAAAAAAAAAACAATTTTTTTCATAAAAAAAGTTTTTCCGTGAAATATATAATAATATTTTTTTTGTAACATTTAAATTGTATATATATTTAAATATAAATATTTTACGGACTTACAGTATATTTGTCAGTGTTTTTTTTTTTTTAAAAAAAAAAAAAAAAATACACAGAGTGTGTGTGTGTGGTCAATTAAAACTGGACAAAAACCGCATTGATCTTGTTGGACTTTTTTTTTTTGAACTGTTTGGTAAAAGACGGAACTCTTTGAAAAAAAAAAAAAAAAACAGATTTAAAGCCGGCAAAGAGTGAGTTGGGACTGACACTTGAGTTTATGATTTGTATTTGTTCATGTATAAATAAACCAAAATGATTATGTTTATCAAATTTTCGTTAAGCTTTTTAATACTTTTTTTTTTTTGCCATTATCTATATGACAAACCATGTACCAAAAAAAGCTTTCAAACACATAGATC
The DNA here is from genome assembly GCA_013305925.1 of Geotrichum reessii. NCBI lineage: Eukaryota > Fungi > Ascomycota > Dipodascomycetes > Dipodascales > Dipodascaceae > Geotrichum > Geotrichum reessii. Next base: position 10,092 of record QVTG01000435.1, read on the forward strand.
TGTGGCCAATATATATATATATATTTTTTTGCAGATATGATCAGATATACTCTTCTAAAACAACTATCAATCTGGTAAATCCATGTATGGTAATATTTTTATTACATTACAAAAAGACTTTTGCTAGTTTACAATTATTATTAATTTTTTTTTTTAAAAAAAATCACCACCAGTTGATGGACCTTTTATTGTATAAATGATTATTTTTGTAGTAACAAACTTAAATGTCATTTAATTGAAATTGTAATAATAATAATTAGCTCAGCTATAAACGCAGTTTTTTTTCTTATTGTATGAGATTTTATATATAAACAATTGTCATTTTATAACTGAAATATATATATATATAAATACTACTTTTGTTTGAATTTTAAGAAATTTTAGACTTATTTATAACCAATCTGGTACTACACAATTTGGTGGTTCTGGCTCTACCTAAAACTGTGGCTTAAAACTTTTTTTTCCGATTATATTTGAAAAAAAAAAAAAAAAGCGGTCAGGTTACTTATTAAAGTTGTAACTAAATAATTTCAATCATTAAAAGTTTTTTTTTTAATTACTTTTAATGACAAGCATTTTCTAGTTTACTTTTTCCTTTACCGTAAACAAAAAATTTTTTCATTTGGCTAGGTGTCTAGTGGTAGAAATTGAGATTTTGGGGTCAATGACTTTCAGCTAACATAAATTAATAATAAAAAAAAAATTTTTAAAAAAAAAAAAAAAATTTTGTTTTCAATAACTGTTTATAAAACCTGAAAACTATTAGCAATGGAGGCGATTAATGTCATAATAATGTGACAATTGTGGTAAAAATCCTGTATTTTGAAACTACCTGATAATCTCTTGGCTAACCCTTCTTTTTATATATATCGTGGCTTGGAATCTGGAAAATTAATCATCATAATATACGTGTGTACATAACCATGGTTTCATAACTCAGCGTGGGCTACAAAGAAAAGTCATCATAGTGTACGACGAATATGTGATTAATCTAAGGCTAGATTATTTTTGTCTTTTTTTTATTATTATTATTATTATCATTATTTCTGTTTACGTCAAACAAAATAAGCCACAACCAAAAAAAAAAAAAAAAAAAAAGTCTGGGCAACTCTTTGGAGATTCTATAAAATAGAAACTTATAAACTATTACACGTATAAAATATAATAAATCGTGATTTACAAACACCATTATGTTTACTAAAAAAAAAAAAAAATAAACTGGTACTTTCTGACAAGGCCCAAAATATCATTGTGGTGACTGATATGTCTTTGCCAAGGCAATTCTGTGAAAAAAAAAAAAAAAAAAAAAAAAAAAAAGTCATTTGATAACAAGTGTTGGCATAATATGGTTTAAACAAGCTGAGACAGTTTAAAAAAAAAACTGGTTTAATTGATCTTTTGGTGTTGCTATTAAAGATTGATATTTGTACTATTAAAAGTTCAAGGCATAGAATTGTAGGAGAAAAAAAAAAAAAAAAAAATTAGCTGTTGTGTACTTGTGTACTTTACCACACGATAGCAGTTATCGATAACCACAGTACTACCCTATTTGGGTTTCCCAAAGGCTGGGAGGGGGACTTTATTTCAGTATTTTATACTTGAAACTTACAACCTATTTGATAACTTTTAGAAACCATATACTATGTGTTAACAATATTTTTTGCTATTGTTTTTTTTCTTTTTATATAATTATTCATGTTTTAATAACTGTTTTACATTCTTATTATTTTTTTTCATCATGATCTTAGTAAACACAATTTTTTTTTCTTCTTCTTCTTCTTGTGTTGAAAAATTTCGAGTGTGAATGACGCAATTTTGGGAGATTTACGTCCAATCATTGGCATTTAATCTTTGTATTATTTTTTTTTTTTTTTTTTTTTCATTTCGTTCTCTCTCGTGGAACCTTGATCGAGAATGTCGTCATTTCACGGAAAATTGCCCTAGCCCAGTGTGGTTTAGTTAAATCTTCAGTTTCTCCGAGAGAGAGAGAGCCCTCGAGAAGGGGGAAGGGGGAGGGCCTTGTAGCCATCACCACTACAAGGAATTTGCTACTACTCTAAGGTTGCTCATAACTAAACGATCTCACCAAACTGGTATAATAAACATATATCAATGATTAAAGCATCAAATCAATTGGTGTTTTTTTTTTTTGTATCAGGCTTTTAATTGTCCCGAATTCTCTCAATTGAAAAAAAAAAAAAGTTCAAGCACTTATGCAGGATCAGTTTGTGATCAACCGTAATACATATGGCTTTTTTTAAATATATATATGTAATGACATTGCCATTTGATCGATATTGAATGATCTAGTTTACAGACCACCATAACCCACTGACAATGACGGAAGAAAAAAAAAATAGAAGAGCGTAGTCGTAACGAGATTTAGACTCAGAGATTTCTTGAATAAAGCTCCGTGGCTTTTTTTTTTTACACCATTAGTGTTATTATCGCAAAGTTTGTTTTTATTTTTTTTTTTTTTTCAAATCATGGCAAAGCTGTAAAACTGACAAGCCACAATAATTACGTTTTTTTTTTTTTAAATCTTCAGGCTTAACTGGAAAAAAAAAAAAAAACACTAATATATTAATACTATTAGCAATTGATTTTTTTTATTTCAAATTTTTTTTTTTTTCAGACATTTAAATACCGTAGAATATCCTCCTTTCTCTTTTATTTTCTTTTTTATTTTTTTTTTTTTTTGTCTATATCATTCTTTTTAGAAAGGACACTCATCAACCACACTAGCAATATCATAGAAAATGTCTAACCCACCCCATGGAGGAGTCCTTAAGGACCTTTTGGCTCGCGATGCCCCTATCAGAGACACCCTTTATGCTGAATCTGAAACTCTCAAGGATCTGGTTCTTACTGAACGTCAGCTCTGCGATCTTGAGCTTATCCTTTCTGGTGGTTTCTCTCCTCTCGAGGGTTTTTTGAATGAAAAGGATTACAATGGCGTTGTTGAAAACCTGCGTCTTGCCGACGGTACTCTTTTCTCCATCCCCATTAACCTTGATGTTTCTAAGGAAGAGATCGAGGCTTCCGAGATCAAGCCTGGTGCTAGAATTACTCTTCGTGACTTTAGAGACGACGTTCCTCTGGCCATTATCACTGTCGAAGATGTCTACAGACCTGATAAGGAAAGGGAAGCTAAGCTTGTCTTCAGAGGCGATCCCGAGCACCCCGCCATTAAATATCTCAACAACACCGTTAAAGAGTTCTACGTAGGTGGTAAGCTCCAGGCCATCAATAGACTCAACCACTACGACTACGTTGGTCTGAGAAACACTCCTGCTGAGCTTAGATCTCAATTTTCCAAGCTTGGCTGGAAGAGAGTCGTTGCTTTCCAGACTAGAAACCCCATGCATAGAGCTCACCGTGAGTTGACCGTTAGAGCTGCTCGCTCCAGACAGGCCAATGTTCTTATTCACCCTGTTGTTGGTCTTACCAAGCCTGGTGACATTGACCATTTTACTCGTGTTCGTGTATACCAGGCTATTCTGCCTAGATACCCCAATGGTATGGCTCTTCTCTCTCTTTTGCCTCTTGCTATGCGTATGGCCGGTGACAGAGAGGCTGTCTGGCACGCTATTATCAGAAAGAACCATGGTGCTACTCACTTTATTGTTGGCCGTGACCACGCTGGTCCTGGTAAGAACTCTAAGGGTGAAGAATTCTACGGTCCTTACGATGCTCAAGAGCTTGTCGAGAAGTACAAGGATGAGCTTGGTATTGAGGTTGTTCCTTTCCAGATGATGACCTACCTGCCAGATGCTGATGAGTATGCCCCCAAGGATGAGGTTCCTGAGGGAACCAAGACTCTTGATATCTCTGGTACTGAGCTGAGAAAGAGATTGAAGCTTGGTCTTCATATCCCCGAGTGGTTTTCGTACCCTGAGGTTGTCAAGGTGTTGCGTGAGTCTCACCCTCCCCGTGTCAGTCAAGGTTTCACCATCTTCCTTACTGGTTACCACAACTCTGGTAAAGACGCCATTGCTCGTGCCCTGCAGGTTACTCTTAACCAACAGGGTGGCCGTTCCATCTCGCTGCTGCTTGGTGAGACTGTCCGCTCTGAGCTCAGCTCTGAGCTTGGCTTCTCTCGTGAGGACCGTCACAAGAACATTCAGCGCATTGCTTTTGTTGCTGCTGAGCTTACTCGCTCTGGTGCTGGTGTAATTGCTGCCCCCATTGCGCCCTATGATGACTCGCGTCGTGCTGCTAAGGAGACTATTGAGAAGGCTGGTAACTTCTTCCTGGTTCATGTGGCCACTCCTCTTGAGCATGCTGAGCGCACTGACCGCAAGGGTGTCTACGCGCGTGCACGCAGTGGTGAGATTAAGGGTTTCACTGGTGTTGATGATGTTTACGAGGTTCCTGCCAACGCTGACATTGTTGTTGACTTGACCAAGACTGACGTCAGAACCAGTGTTCATGAAATCATTTTGCTTCTGGAGTCTCAGGGCTTTTTTGGTAACTAAGCAGGAGCCTTGAAAATGTTTGGTGTTGTCAAGAGTGTAAGGAATAAAACGGGTGTGTCATGATGAATGTTTACGATATTATTTAAAGAAAAAAAAAAAGAATTGAATTTTAAAATCAAATGTTTAGTAAATCATGTTTAAAAAAAAAAAGAATAGATTAAAGCTGTCTAGATGTGACTACACTATTATTTTAGAATCAAGAGCTGACCATTGAGGGTTTGTGAGTTGATAATGATATGTTGTTATTGAAAAAAAAAAAAAAAAGGGAATTATGCTATAATTATTAGTAAACACATTATGTGACTTTAATTGTTTTTTGTTGTTGTGTGTAGTTTAAGCAGAGCTGAATGTCCTTTTCTATATCAACTTTGAAAAAGCAAAAAAAAAAAAAAAAAAAAAAAAAAATTGTACTAACTTTGGCTGTGCCACAATAGATTTTTTTTTTTTTGGATAAAAGGTAACATTTGCCACAGACAATAAATAGTATACTATAATTTTTATTAGAAACGTTCAATGAAAAAAAAAAACACTTTTTTTTTTCTTTTTCTTGATTATTTGAAATTGTCAAAATCATGAAATTAAAGATGTTTATATATATAATTTCTAAAAGCATACATAATCAGAGGGATAAAACAAAAAGGTGAAAGAAGAAGAAGAAGAAGAAGGAGTGTGTGTTGTGTGGCTTGGGTGGCTAAAATCAGTCAAAGACCAGAACAACAACAAAAATATATACACATCAGTATGAAGATTAATACCAGAAAAAAATTAAAAAAAAAAAAAAAACATCAACTATAAACTTATAAACATTTATAACAAAAAAAATTAATACTTGATAAATATCAAAATATATATATATATAAATTTCTAGTTGGTATACGAAATACTGAAAATAAAGATGATTTTGAGTGTGTGTAGAGAATGATTGAATAACTCAAGTTTTTTTTTTTTCTGATGAAATCTCTTGCCACAAAAAAATGTCAAAACATGGTTAGGCGACTTGAAATTTTAAGTATGTGCTTTACTAATAAATATGCTAATGATTTGTAATTTTCATTTGTAATGTTTTTTTTTTTGTTTTTTTTGTTTTTTGTTGACCCAAAAACAAAGATACGGTTGCTCAAAAACAAAACAAAAAAAAACCTGTGTTCCCATGCGTATATCCTGTTTGATTTACTTTCATAATAAATTTACATTTGGGTACAATCATATATACAAGTTTATAATATTATCTACCAAAACTAAAATCTTAAAACAAAAGTTTTATGCCATATAACTTGAAATTTAGTATTTGAAAAAAAATGTACCAATAAAACCTTGGCGAAAAAAAAAAATCGAACGCACACACACACACATTTTATTTGTCAAGTATTTGTAACCATCTGTCACGTTATAAAAAAGTATCTAGAAACGTCTTTTTTTTTTTTTTTTTTTTTTAGTTGTCAGTAATTTGTTACTAACAATCACAAACAGTGAACACCACTTAGCTCTTCAAAACCTCTAAATTAATAAAACAAAAAAAAAAAAATTCCTTTGAACTATGACTAAAAACTATGTCATGTAAAACGAAATTGTCGGCTTTTGATTATTGTATGGAGTCTTAAAATGAGTCCTTGAAATGTTAACCACCCAAACTTAATTTAAGAAAAAAAAAAAAAAAATCGCCTCAAACTTGATTTTTAGTAATTCTTGACTGATTGGTGATTATTATCATCATCATAGAGACCCTTTGATCACTGTCCAAATGCAAGTTATCCATTCTATTCTGCTGTTTGCAGAATCCTAGAAATATCAACAGTATTTAAGATCAGTGGTATCTCTGATTATTTTTAATTATTTAATTTTATTTATTTATTTTTTTTTTTTTTCATTTTTCTTTCTCACACACACGTCAACGACAACACTATACTATATTAACGCATTACCATGACTGCTAAATTCATTCCTCGCGCTATCACCAAAATCGCCACCGCCTTTGAACAGTCTGAAGGTGTTGGCGCCAGAGTTCGTCGCTCCATTGGCACTCAATCTGTTCGCAACTTTACCCCCTTTCTCATGCTTGACCACTTTAAGGTCTCTCCGGATGCTGGCTTCCCTGACCACCCTCACCGAGGCCAGGAGACTATCACTTACATGATTGACGGTTACTTTGACCACGAAGATTTTACCGGAGCTAAAGGCACCCTTGGACCCGGTGATCTGCAATTTATGACTGCTGGCAGAGGCATTGTTCATGCCGAAATTCCTGCTCCAAACTACACCGCCGAGGGTCTGCAGCTCTGGGTTGATCTTCCCCTCGAACTCAAGGAATGCGAACCTCGTTACAGAGATCTTCGTGCTAAGGAAATTCCAATTGCAGAGCCTAGCGATAAGGTCAAGATCAAAGTCATATCCGGTCGGTCTCATGGCATTGACTCTGTAAAAGACCTTGCATACACCCCTGTGTGGTTTTTGGACGTGAATATGAAGCCCGGTGCTCAGCTTCAACAGGAAATTCCTGAAGATTTCAGTGTTTTCCTTTACATTATGAAAGGCTCTATCACTGTCGAGGGTAAGAAAATCACCCAATATCAAAATATCTTTTTCGATACCAAAGGTGACGGTATCGAGGTTTCTGTCCCTGAGAACGCCGAGGAAGAGGCCCAATTTGCGATTATCGGTGGCAAGATTTTGAACCAACCTGTTGTTCAACACGGTCCCTTTGTTGAAACTTCGAGAGAAAGAATTTACAAGGCCTTTATGGACTACCAGTCATATTCGAACGGCTTTGAGAGAGCTAAAGGCTGGACTAGTGAAATCAGTAAACGCGGCGGAAGATTTTAGGACAAAAATAAATCGTTACGAATTGAAAAAAAAAAAAAAAAAAAAAGTTATTTATTATTATGTTTTATGTAACTATGTGATGTAAGGACAATAAACAGTTTTTCTATTTGATTAAAGTTTGTTTTTCTATTTACTGTTTAGAAATTTTTATTTCATGTGAAATCAGTATATCTATATACAGTCTGATTTCATTACTCTTTTATTATTATTATTATTTATTATTATTATTATTTATTATATTATTATTATTATTATTATTATTATTATTATTATTTATTATTATATTTTTATTATTATTATATTATTATTATTATTATTATTATTATTATTATTATTATTATTATTATTATATTATTATTATTATTATT
>QVTG01000436.1:0-17742 GCA_013305925.1 Geotrichum reessii
AATAATAATAATAATAATAATAATAATAATAATAATAATTAATAATAATAATAATAATAATAATAATATAATAATAAATCATAATAATAAATAATAATAATAATAATAATAATAATAATAATAATAATAATAATAATAATAATAATAACAATAATAAACCCCAAGAATGGGATTTGATTGTCATTAACGGCGGCAAAAAGTATTTCACAAAACAAAAAGAAAAAAAGGCTACAACTCGGCATTAACAAAACTCTCCTCTCTCTCCTTTATTCCCCATTCAATTTTACTGGGCACTTTTATACAATCAACCAATCAAAACACGACAACCTGATCGAGTCAGGTACTAACAGGGTCTAGGATGAATGAACCCGAAGGTTAAAACTTTTTTTTTTAAAAAAAAAAAAAAAAAAAAAAAAAATATATATATATATATATATATATATACGCGCCCATTGTCAAGAGGCAAGTCTATCCACACCCGCCGAGAATATATAGCCTTTAACACCTGGCAGGATGCTCCCGAATACTTGCTTGTTATTTTCAACGATCAGCAGACGTTTTTTTTCTTTCTTTTTAAATGATTATAAGTAGGATAAAACAGGTTATAGAATAATAAGTAGAATTATCATGTTTGTAGTATATTTTAAGGATGGATAAATTTTTAAAATCATTGTTTTCTTTTTTGTTCTCAAAAAGTCAACACAATTTAGGAAGGTCTAAGAGAATCATTGTGGAGAAAAAAAAATTATTTCTTTTTTGCAAAAATAATGGAGTAACATAAAACAATGCAATTACTGTAAAGTTTTTGGTGGAGTATTTACATTGGATTTATTATTATTATTATTATTATTATTATTATTATATTATTATTATTATTATTATTATTATCATTATTATTATTATTATTATTATTATTATTATTATTATTAATATTATTATTATTATTTTATTATTATTATTATTATTATTATTATTATTATTATTATTATTATTATTATTATATTATTATTTTATTATTATTATTTATTATTAATTATTATTATATTATTATTATTATATTATTTTTATTTTATTTTATTATTATTATTATTTATTATTATTTTATATTATTATTATTATTATTATTATTATGTGACATATTATTTTATAAATAAATAATTATTATAAATAAAAGTCATCAAAGGAAACTTTTGTTTTAAACTGTAGTACGTTTAATTTTGATTATGGAACCAAAATATGGAAATTGACAATTAATTCAAGTCTGTGTCTGTTAAGATAATGCAGTACAATGCCAATATGTTACCTGTGGATAAAAAAAAACAAATGAAATCTATGAATGGATTTTTGTCAGAGCTATCCAAGCGGTCAGTTCGGGGAATGTTCTTAGGAAACCCGCTACTTGTAGTAAGCTATCCGAAAACGACTTTGATGAGTTGATTACAAAATTCAAACGACAAAATTTGTCCACTGTCTTCATATCACATAGTTATTTAATTGAATAATAACAATGACAAAGATATACAAAGAAAACATTGAATTCAAAATCATTTCTCTTGATAAGACTTTAATCGGTGCCATCAAATGCCTGAAACACCTAAAGCGCGCTAAAAACGCTACTTTTAAAATCTCATCAAGACAAATGTTTGTGTATTTAATATCTTCTTTGTATATCTTTGTAATTATTATTTTAATTATGTAACTATGTGATGGGAGAACAATAGATGGATTTTCTGCCTATAAGACTTTAAAAATTAGCGTTCTCACCAGGCTTTAATAAATGGAAGGTATTGCTGATAACAAGTACTGAAGTAAAAAGTCCCCTTAAAAAACATCCAAATTATGATCAAAACAAAAAAGCTCGTACAGAATGGCAAAAGCTAAAAAGCTCTATGCGCTGTACATTTTTAACTGAGGGGCAAAAAAGACTATGTCAAGTTAGGCAAACTTTGGCAATACTAACATTGTACTCAACTGTAGTTGTATGGCAGTAAGAACCCCCAATTTATTAAAACCATTTATAAAAACTGTGCCTTGCCATACCCTTATTACACTGTTTTAACTACATACAGGTAATTGGTGCTTTTGGAAAGTATGTTCAAATGAGGTGTATTACTAAGTAATTATGACTGCGAATAAGGACAGCTGGAAACAGTTGAATACGTTTTTTATGAGTTTCCTCTAAATCCTGTAAAGCATATATTTATTCTTAAGTAAAGTTTTCTTAAATTTTGATTTAAAAATTCTACTTGATACAAAGAAGAGTCTTGGAGTGGTAGATAAGTTTTTGAACTCATCACCGCAAATTTATTTGCTGATAATTTCTTTTTTTGCTAGATCATAGCAGCTTGTCAGAATTATACTGTGTGTCAATCTCTGTTATCAATCTAGCAGGTGCTATGTATTTCAGATTTCTTTTTAGCACATGTGTTATTTTATGGAAAATTAGGCGCCATCAAATGCCAAAATCACCCAAAGCACGCTTAAAAAGCTAATTTCAAAGTCTTTTAAAAACAAATAATTGTGAATTCAATTTTTTTTTTTTACATATATTTTTTATTTTTATTATTTTAATTCTGCAATTATGTGATTTAAGAACAATAAACATATTTTCTATCTGTTTTTGCCATAAAATCAATTTTTTTCTTATAATAGCAATTAAAATTAAAATGAATATTGTAAATTATATATTGCCATGCAAAGTAAAAAAACAATAAACGGGTTTTCTATGTATTATAAATGTTTTTTTCAATAAAATGATTTTTCTTTTTTTTCTTTATTTTACAAAAACTAGCTTATTATATGTCTGTAACAGATTTATTTAATCTAGTAAGGTAAAATTGTTTGAACCCATATTTTTATACTGAATATCCATAAATTTTCAGTTAATATCAATTACTCAATCAAATCAAATTTCAAGAGGCTGACATCAAACAATCTTATATTTAATAAAAAAAAAGAAAGGCTTAACTATGGTATTGACAGTTGCACATTAATTGTTTTTACAAAGATATTGCTTTTTAATGACTGCAATATGCTATCTAAATAGAGTGAATTATTTTTCAACAAATCAGCTCCACAATTTTTTTTTCAATTTCATTCATATTTTTGTGTTGTATTGCAATCGCCAACAAGCGAGAGTCAATTCTTAAGAAAAACAAGTAATATATATATATATATATTATGACAACCAGCAATATAGATAATACACAAAAGTGATAATCTGGGGTAATATCAGACAAAATTTACAAAAGCAATTTTTTTTGTATTAACAGTATTTTGGTTTCAATTTTTTTTTTTTTTATGATACGTATAAAATATGATTTAATGAAAACATTCAGTTTAAAATAAACGCAGAGCTGTTTCATTTATTCACCGTTTTCTTTCATTTTATTTGTCAATTCAAAGTTATCGTGTCTAGATCTAATTCAGTGTTGAAAAAAAATTGAAACTTTCGATAGAACATTAACAACGGGTATATAAGCTCCAATGAAAAATATTCTAACATCTCTAAGATCATGCAAATAATTGTTGAACAAAAATTCATGAAATCAAAAAAAAAAAAAAAAACAGTTGAAAAGATGTCAGAATTCATTTACTACTTTTTTTTTTTTTCTTTTTACTCTAACTGGTATAAAAAAGTAAATACAGAACGCGGGGTAAAAAGATACGTCTATAGCAACAACATCATCATATTAATCATTACCCAAAAAAAAAAAAAAAGAAATTTTGACCATAATTTTATCAAGTGGATTGAATTTAATATATCTTGTCTGTAAATCTTACAGCTAATTTATTATACGGATATTCCAACTGAAAAAAAAATTAATTTTTACTTAATTTTTTCTTATTACATGTTCTCACTCATAAATTTCATATTATCATTAAACGTAACTACTTGCTACTTTTTTTTTTCAAATAAACTTTTGTTAATACCATTGACTTATAAAAATAAATCCTCTTCATTCATAAAGGAAAATAGAAAAGTCTCAAATTTTTTATAACACCATTTAGAATCAAAAAAAATTTTTTTTTAGATTGTTTAAATAGATGTAAATTTAAATAAAAATCATGTTTTAAAAACTTATAATTATTAACAAAAAGCATAGTTCAAAAATACAAGTTATAAAAATTTTGACATATAAAAATTAATTATTAACAAGCAATTTCATTATGTAGCAAAAAAAAAAAAATTATATATAAACAACATTCATCAATTCTAACAATTAAGAAAAAAAACAAAAGACAAATTTTTACAATAACCAAAGAAAAAGAAAGAAAAAAAACCAGAAATGCAAAATATTGTTTTTTTTTTTTGTCCTTTTGTTTCAGTATTTTAACACCAAAACTTGTAAGTTCTGTATAAGAAATGGCGTTGGGCAAGGGCTTCGCGCTCTTCTCTGTTTTCTTGTTTGAGAAGTTCCATGTCAAACTCTCTGCGACCAGTGAGCAAATCCATATCCTTGGCCCTAATGATAGGGGTTTTGTAATAGATTTTGTGACCAATGTAAAAGAATAAAACAACTGGAACTGCCAAGTACGAGCTGAAAAAGTCTTTGGCATTAGGAGAGCCTCCAAGAGGGAAAAGAGCAGTCCAAAAGGTAGCGCATAACACAAGGAAGTTGAAGGCAAATCCAAACCATGAACCAATTACTCCAACTTGCGACTTGAAAGGAATCTCATCCATGTCACGATCTTGGACATGCATAGCCCTGCGAAATCTAATATGGCAAAGACAGATGGAGCCCCAAGTAAAAATAGAAGAAAGACCCGAAAGGGCAAGTAGCCAATTAAAGACATCGTCTTTCTTGTCCGAAGCACAGACGTAGGCAAGTAAACCAAAGATAGAAGTAATGATAATACCAATAAGTGGACGGCCCTCACGATCAATATAACCAAGAAACTTGGGGGCAAGGCCTTGGTCTGCAAGAGAAGCAAGAGTTCTAGAGCAACCGTAAATAGAAGAGTTACCAACAGAAAGAACTGCAATCATAATGACAGCATTAATAACAGAAGGAAGACCTTTGATACCAGCGTTGGTAATGGCAATAACAAAAGGAGAAGCAGAAGCATCAACAGAAGAAGAACCCATCAGACGGGGCTCAGTGTAAGGAACAAGAAGACCAATGAGAGTAAGAGAAATGATGTAAAAAAGAGCAATTCTCCAAATAACTTGCTTACAGGCAGTAGGCAAATTTTTTCTAGGGTTATCAGTTTCTGCTGCAGCCAAACCAACGAGCTCAGTACCAGCAAATGAAAAAGCAGCGGTAACAAGAACAGAGCAAAAGCCTTTGAAACCACTATGGAATGCACCTGGGTTTTTCCAGTACATGCCTCCAATGTAGCCACCGTTAGGGCCACCTCCACAAACCAGCACAATACCAAGAATGATAAAACCAACAACTGCTACAACCTTGATTAAAGAAAAAACAAATTCTGCTTCACCATAACCCTTGACACCAAAAAAGTTAATGATAACAATGACAACCCAAAAGATGGTAACCCAAACAGCAGGATTGACAGGTGACTCCCAGTAGTCAAGCGTGATTGAAGCGGCAACAAGTTCAAGTGGAAAAACAACCAACCATTGCATTGCATAGTTCCAACCCATGGCAAAACCCCAGGAGGGATCAAGAAATCGAGTAGAGTAAGTAGAAAAAGCACCAGAGACAGGGAAAATAACAGCAAGCTCACCGAGAGCCTGTACAGTAGCAAAAATCATTGCACCATTAAAAATAAAAGCAAGCAGAACAGAAGCAGGGCCACCTTTGGAAAGAGCAGAGCCAGAGCCAACAAAAAGACCGGTACCAATAGAACCACCAATGGCAATCATTTGTAAGTGTCTATTTTTAAGTTTTCTAGCAAGAGGACTGTTTGCGGTCTGAATAGCAGCCTTTTCGACATCAGTCATGCCAGTAGAATCAAATTCATATGCAGGCGCGGGTTTGAAAGAGTCTTTGAAGGCTTGAAAACGGCCAACTTTGACCGTTGTGATTTCACCATTAGGCGTGATGGATTGGACCTGGGAAACTCCAGGGTCCTTTTTATCGTCGTAATCAGTCATTATATTTTATTGATAATCACTTGAGATTTCAAAAAAAAAAAAAAAAAAAAAAATTGGAAAAAAAAAAAGGTTGATAATAATCAAGATATGGGATAAGAAAAGCAACAGGAAATCAGGGAAAGAATGGGGAAGGTGATCACTTATATAGTTTTTATTCCATGATTTTCACAGAATCTGAAATTAAATTGATATAGTTATCAAAATAAACTAATGACAATAATAATAATAAAAAATAAAAGTAAACAAATAAATTGAACAGATCAGGTAAAAATTTCATTTATGTAATAAGTAATTCAATCTTTTATCGACAAGCTTTTCCGTAGTGGATAAAAAAAAAAAAATATCTTGGTTCTGATAATGTGAAAAAAATAAAAATAAGGATGTCAGCTTATAACTGATGTATGTGATACAAAACTATAGTTGATGTATATGATGCGAAAAAAAAAAAAAAAAAGCACCAGTTTCCAAAAAGATTGACAAATCGGAAAAAAAAACAATTTTTGGAAGAGATAGAAGGTTTCTGACCTTTTTTTTTTCTTCTTCTTCTTATCCATCATAAATGTTGATGTGTGGTTTCTGGAATAGGAAGTTGAGGCTATTATCAGACTGAAAAACTTCGTATCCCCAATAAAAGTTTATTTTCATGCTTTAAAAACGGTGCTTAAGTTTTCTGGCCAACGAAAATAGCTATATGTTGTGTTCCACACCAACGCCTACACGATCCATCATTGAAATTTGGACTCAAAGCAAACCCTGTTTATTTTTTTCTATTGTAAAGGCCATGTAATAGAAATTATATATTTGATACTTATCGTTTATCACTTTTACCGCCATTTGTTGGCATTGAGGGGAGAAGTAGCAAAAAAAAAAAAGAAATGTAAAACTTTTTTTGATACAATTTCTGGGCATTTTTTTATTAAACAAGTCTTGGCAGCAAGAGCTATAAACAATATGTAAGGTTTAAACCCAAAACAAAAAATTGACACCATGAAGAAAAAAAAAAAAAATAAGACATGAAGTAAAAGCTAGCTCTTTGAAAAAAAATATATATGAAAAGTAATCTTACTTTGTTCAACAAAAAAAAAAAGGTATAATTGAAAGCTAGTCTTATTATAAAACAAATAGTAAAAAAAGTTAATTCTGTCAAAAAAAAAAAAAAAAAAATTGCAAAACTAACTCTGTCACAAAAAAAAAAAAAAGAGATAAAGCAAAAGCTAACGTGCTTAAACAAAATGAAACAAAACCTAACAGAGTAAAGATATAGATAAAGCCAGCAGAGCTAAAGTAATGTATAATGAAATTTTTAGATAAAAAAAAAAAAAAAAAGTTCAGTTTGCTTAGTTTGAGGTTATATGCCAAGATTTTTAGATTGGTGCCGTGAACTTAACATGGGTCAATATATACATGTCCTACCATTACAGCAGTTTAGTAGATTTGAGGCGTCATTTGCACCAGGCACATCTCGTCTGGTCTAGGTTGGATCAAATGCTTAGCGGCCGTTGGTAGACCGCAAAGCTGAGGGGGGTCAGAGTCCAAATATAAAGATTTTTTGGCTTCAAAATGTATTTTCTAACATTAAAAACTTTGTTGTGATGAGAATAAACATGATTATACTCTTTTATTGGTTGATAATTAACATTGGATTTCATGTGATGTTATTTACTGCTTTTTTTTTAGAGAGAGAGCCAGATTGACCTTTTTCAAATATACATTTTTTGAAAAAAAAAAAAAAAAAAAACAGGAGTTTCTTGGCTACTATAATCACATTTGATGGCTGTGATATCTCTTTTTGGATTGCTGTTTGTATTCATTCAATTTTCTAGAATTTTAACATTTTGCAAAATTTAACAACAGGGACGGGGAGAATCTCATCGCATCTAAATAATACATTATAACACTGCGTTATCACTATGGTTTTTTCATTTTTTTTGTAGGTAATTGGAGCAGAAAATAAAATGTATTTTTTTTTTTAGTTAATCAAAAGATTGACAAGTTTTTATGGAGTGCTTGTTCACAAACATGTAAAGTATACAAAAACTAAAAAGAGTTTATTGGTATTTTCCAAGAAAATTTTCAAACATAACAAACTCTTAAAAAAAATATATTTTGTAAATATCCTCGGATGTTAAAACAAATGAATTTTTTTTTTTTTTTGGTCTGACGGCTTAGATTTCAGTCACTATGTAGTTTCTGCTCAGCTGATCCTATAATGTTTGTTAAGACTTGGTAGAGGCCCAAATATTTGACTTGAAAGAAAAAAAATACCTTCTTACATTTGAAAGCATATAGTCCCTGTCGTTCTCTCTTGACCAAATGGGTTACACAACCAAAAGAATTTATTTACAGCGCATGATTTACGATGTAAAACAATCAAATAAACCCCCAGCAAATTTGCAAAAATAAATAATAATAAAAAAAAAGAAAAACACACTGATATTTGGGTTGTTGTTGTTTTGTATTAAGTCAGAAAAAAATAAAATTCATTTTTGCATACAAGAAAAGAGAAAAAAATAAAAACATTTTCAATTTTTTTTATATTTCCCTCCTCCACAAAAAAAAAAAAGTATTTGTTTGTATACTATTTACCAATTTTAGTTTATTTTTCAGTAGTGTCTTTAATTTTGAGTTATTGAAAAATAAGTTGTAAAGTATAGTACACAATTTGAAAAAAAAAAAATAAATAAATAGAAGAATCAGCGTGGTGTAGTATTTCTAGTTTTTGATTATTATAAAACATTACAATTAGTAAAAAGGATTTATTTTTTTCAAAGTTTTATTCATCAAAAAAAAAAAAAAAAAAAGAAGTAATGTTAGATTCAAATGCCAATCTAAATGTTGGGTTGGATATAAATAAATGAATAAAAAAAAAAAACAAGATATTTATATTATTGTTAAATTTTCAAAATCTACTTTTTATTATTTTACAAATGTTTACAGAAGACCAACATCTAGGTCCTTTTTTGTTTGCTTTAAGCAAATTTCCTGCACAACTATTTATATAAGTTTATGTCTTCTTTCTATTTTTTTTTTTTTTCCTTTTTTGAAAAGAAATATGTAGTAGACAAAAACAAAAATATTATTGCTAGTGTCTGTGAAAAAAAAAAAAAAAAAAGTCAGCTTGATTTGCAAAATATTATCTTAATTTATACGTATATATTAGCATTGCCATATCATTGACTACAAGTTTAGTTTGTATTGGCACAGCCAAATTACCTGTCAAAAAAAAAAGGCCACGAGATCAAGGTTTGCTTGGCCGGCGATATTTTACCCAAGATGTATATATTTTAATTCTATTTTTTTTTTTTTTGTTTTCATTAATATATTGGTCTGTTCTATCATAGTATAGCCTTATTCATAAATCAAAAGTATACCTTAGTGCCCAATTTTTTTTTTTTTTTTTCTGTTTGAAGAGAATTATGCATTTGCATGCGTGAGTTTATTGGTACCAAAAATATTCACTTTGATAAAAAAAAAAAGAGCCCGGAATATTACGGTAAAAAAAAAAAATTATCGTTTATTAAAATAACTTTATTAAAATAAGTTCCTGCGGAATTTTGACGGTCTGGAATAACTTTATACTAAAATTCTTGTTTTAAAATTTGAAATACGTATGTGTAGAACTTATTCAAAGTCAGTTGTTTTTTTTTTTAAATAATATTCAATTTTTAACTAATTCAGAGGTAATATTCAATTTTTTGACTTTGTACAAAAAAAAAAGAGCAATGTCCACTACAATCTTATTATCAAAAAAAGTTTTTTTTTTCAAGTCTAACAAATTATTTCAACGTCATAAAGGTCTATAGGTTTCCCGTTTTTGGTTGATTTTTTTTCTTTCTTTTTTTCAAACCATCTTCGTCCCTATCCTGTCCCGATTGTCTTTTTTTTTTCTCTAGACAAAACAAAACCACATCATGACTTTCAGTTTTCTAAATCAATGATCGACAAGATGTTATTCTAAAATAAAAATTAGTTCTACAAAAAAGTAGCAAAAACATGAAAGCTACAATGTTTAACTTTCAGTGGCGTTTGCAACAACAGCCACTGGCATTGTTTCCGTTTCTATAAAAGCATTTCATTTTAATAAACGTTTGACAAAAAGTTGATAAAGTATTGTCCATTTGAAACAAACCCAGAATCAATGATAAAAATAAAAGCCATACCAGGTTACCTGAAAAAAAAAAGAAGTTGATTCTTTTAAAAGCGACTTAGGCTTGGCAGTCTTAAACCGTTAAACTGTTCCACTTTTTTCAGACTAAAAGAAGAAGAGTGGGGGAGGGAAAAAGGATAAATGTCATAAATCATTGTCAAAGACATTTCTCAGACATGAAATATAAAAAAAACCATATATATGAAGATAAAAAAGTATATGTTATAAAATAACACTTTGCAAAGTTGGTGGATACATCAAGCACACTCAAAATATTATTTAAATAGATTTTCACAGTTAATTTTAAACGTTTTGCATAAACACAAGCTATAATTTCAGTTAAAAGACAATTATAGCAAAATAAGATTAGCTACTACTGTCATATTAATTGATAAACGTAAAAAAAAAAAAAGTCCGGGGTATCTTAAAGTTTGTTATTACTTACAGAGAACTAAAAAAAAAAAAAGATTAAATAATTGGTCTTTTGAAATAAAACAAGTTACGTTATCTATGATAAAATTTATATACGTATATATTTTTTTTGATGAAACTTCTTTTAAGACTTGTGAAAATAAAGGGTGTTAGGTACACCAGAAACTCAAAGTTATCGCAATAAGTGAGCTTCTTATGGATGATGAAATTTGATTAAACATGATATTGGTTGGAAGACTTTGCTTGCTATAACTGAGATTACTAGTACTAAACACTATTGTACATTTTCAATTTTAAAATAGTTCAAAATATCTTAGTTAAAAAAAAAAAAAAAAGAATTATTTTGTTATCTACCTGTTTGTGTACTTTGTTTCAGTACTGATTCTATGATAGGGATAGCTATCAAATGTATCCAAGTCGATAGTGATTAGTGATGATATATACAGGCGCATAGATATTGAGCTGATCAAAATTTATCAAGAATTGGTTTTGAATATGTTAGTGTACATGTTGTCTGGATTGAGCTAGTCTATTTTATAAGTATTACATAGATCTATTGTAAGTTTTTGGTTCTAACATGTGTCAAACTAGCATATGATAATTGAGTTTGGTGTTTGGTTAATTTAATTGTAAAACTACTGAATTTTAATATCAAAACTAATTTTTTTTTTTGTTGATAATTTTTCTTAATTAAACAATAAAAAAAAAAAAAAATTCACATATTGATTGTTTTTCTACCTTTGACAAAACCTTTTTAATTCCAATTGTTACTCCTGTCAACTTCAATAATGAAGTAACTAAAATCAAGAAGAGCTTCATACATAATATAATTTGAAACCCTTTTGCAACATTCTTATAAAATTGTTAGACTATCAAGTAATTTGATAAAAGCTTTACAATAAATAATTACACATGTTTTTAATTATGCAAATTATTGTAAATTGAAGTTTTTACTTTTTGTTAAAAAAAAAAAAAATGTACCGAGGATATATCATATTTAGTCTTGTGCTATTTTGTAACGTGTCTATGATTCTTCAAGAACTAGAATTTCGAAAAAGAAGTCGATTCTATATGTATTATTTGGTTAGAGACACCTTAACGTGCGTCTAGCTCGGCCATTAACTACCCGCACAAAGCTAATGAAAAGAAAAAAAATAATAAATAAATAAAAAGACCTACCGATTGCCGCGCAAAACTTTCCTACACCAGAAAAAAAAAAATTATTTGGTGATTTTGGTCAGCTGATTCTATTAAATTAACAAATTTTATGTAAAAAAAAAAAAAAAAAAAGCCGTTCTTACGGAAAATGATTTTTTCATTTCTGGTAAAAAAAAAAAAAAAGGTTGGTATCATGAACAAGAAACATTGTTTTTTTTTTTTTTTTTACTTTTTTATTATTTATTTTATTGTTGCTTTGAGCAATACGAGGTTTCATTAATACATATTTTTTTTTTAACACAAGCAGTTCATGGTTTCACCCAATATCTTACCAGTTTAATATTGATTCAAATATGACAACAAAATCCTTGTAACTTATTACACAACACTAAACCACCCTGTGCTATTATCATTGTTTTGTTTCTACATTGCCCAAACATAAGCATGAGAAAAGAAAAAAAAAAAAATCTGTATCTGTGTGTTAAAAGCTGCAAAAGGGTCTGTACTCTAACATAAGCGGTAAAAAAAAAAATTTTTTTTGTTTGCAAAAATGAAGTATGTCTATAATTTTATTTTTATTTTTTTTTTTTATATTTGGTTTAAAACGGTTTGAGAACTTTCTTAAAATTTTCCAAACAGCAATAAGAGCCTAAACCTTTTTTTTTTATTTCATCCATTTGCTTGGTTGTTCTATCACAAACAATTGGCTAGGCATGCTTCTTGGATAGCACTCATAAGAGTAGCTAACAGCGAAAAGTCTCTACCTATTGTCAACCTGATAACTGAAAATCAATGTGGTTGCACAGATAAAAAAAAAAAAAAAAGACACAGAGTAGAGGCAACAAGTATAAAGACCGAAAAATGTTTTTAAAGTGATCATGTATGTTCCTTCCTGATTTATAGAGACTCTAGCATAGAACAAGAAAAGTTGTTTAGTGAAAATATCCACACCGTCTATAGGGCTAGGGTTTTAAATATTAAACATTTGAGAATTGAAAAAAATTGAAATTTTTCTCAACATCCTTGTGTTTTTCAACATAATTTCGTGAAAAGAAAGCAATTTGAATTTTTGCTAAAAAAAAAAAAAAAAAAAAAAGATAAAAAGTAGATGGAAAAATATATTTAAAAAGACTTGAAACATACAAAATGTAAAATGCCAGTTAGTAACAATTCAGCCGTTGGCGATTCTATAATAGTCTTGGGAAATGATTCTTTTTCAAGTCCACAGAGCCCATGCTTAACACGATGACCATACACTATTTCAATTACACGCAATTTTATCGTCGCAACTGTATTGATTTTGATAATAAACGTCGAAAAAAACAAGATCCTTGTAAAATACTTTTTTTTTTTTTTTTTTTTGATAAGCGGCAAAAAGTATAACAATAAGGATGACAATAAATTGTGATTATTCAGTTAAAAAAAAAAAAAAAAAAAATCAAAAAAAATCATTTTGGCAACTGTAAGCACTTATAATTCTAGACTTGATTTTTGCTTTTAGCTTTTGTAAAAAAAAAAAAAAAAAATTAAAATGAATCCATTAATTTTTTTATACGTTATTATTTCTAAACTGGGGTTATTTTTTTCACATACAAATTTTGTTAATCACACTGACTTATTAGTTTACTAAAAGCAATTTAAATATAATGTTTTTAAAAGATTTAACTTGAATAAGTAACAAACGAAAATATCGCATTTATACATATATTGATTGTGAAAGTCAGTGTATACATAATATTCTACTTTATTACTTACAACTTACATTGATAGATAGATTGAAAATCTGTTTATTGTCCTTACATCATCACATAGTTACATAATTAAAATAATAATAACAAAGATATACAAAGAAGACATGGAATTCAAAAAAACATTTGTCTCTATGAGACTTTGAAATTAGCGTTCTCAGCGCGCTTTAGGTGTTTCAGGCATTCGATGACGCCGAATTCTCCATGAAATAACACATGTGCTAAGGGAAACCTGGAACTTACATTGATTGCAAAGTTCTTTTTTTTTTTTGATACAATTGTCTAGTTGAACTATTTTGGAGAGAAAGGTTTTAAAAAAGAAATAATGTTAACTTTTAAAATCCGTTTAAATGTAAATTAAACTTGAGATAAAAGATTTTTTAATTTTTATAAACCAAGCTCAATGAAATTCAAACAAGAACTTCAAAAACTTCCTCATAATTGTCAAAATGTCATGTGCTGTGCGGCATTCCAAATATCTAAAAGCTTGAATTTTTTTTTTTTTTATTGATATTTTCTATTTTGTTAATTTATAATATTTTTTGCATTTTTTTTCTTATTTTTCTGTAGCTAACCTTTTAGTATGAAATTCATGAATCTTTTAAAAACTAATTGATAACAAGCATTGAAAAAAATTATTGAAACGGGTTATTACAAAATACAAGCTTAATATATATGTATTTATTTATTTAACTATTATGTAAATTCAATCTGTTTTTGATATTTTAAACAAGTATGAAAGGTATTAAAGTTAATGAAAAACACAAGAATATAAAAACTTTTAATTTCATTGAATATGTGAAAGCTTGAATCATTCTAAAAGCCTTTCTTAATGATGTCATTTTTCTCGTGACATAGTTTAGCTATTATGTATTCAGCCTTTTTATATAAATGAGATAGAATGTTATATGCAATTGCAAAAAAAAAGAAATGCAACAAAGAATACTAAAGGTTGACCGCAAGTAGTCTAAGTTTTGTTTTTTTATGGTATTACTATATAGACAGCGCAAGAATTAAGCCATCAAGAAATAGTAAATAATTTCATTCTGAATGCAACTTTTTGTCTAAATTTTCGGTCTTGATTTTTTTTTTACAATTTTTTTATCAAATATCAAAAACCCCTATTTTTATTTTATTTTTATTTTTTTTAGTTAAAAAAAATAATGAAAAAAAACGTAAAAATTTGCCGAGACTTTTAAGATTCTCCTTATTCTATATGGTTATCAGTTATGGTGTATTTAAAAAATAAAGTTTCTGTATACATTGTATCAGTATTCACTTTATTGCTTTATCGATAACAACATTATATGTCAAAACTTTTTTTTTTTTATACTTTTTGATTGTTCCGTCGTTATCCAGTGCATAAACTTTTTTTTAATTGCCTCAAATAGCCGAATTATCTAAAAGTTATGACAAACTCTTTTTTGTGACAACCGCATTGAGTTTTTCATTCCCTTGAAGTAAGTCATAAATATGAGTTTGCATAATTTAAAGAGTAAAATGAAAATTTTAAAAGAAGTTTTACAAATTTTATATGATGACCAGTCTCTGTGGTGACTTGAACAACTATAGGCCTTTTCAAAAGATGATTAGTAAAACTAATTGTAACAGTTTGAGTAAGGTCGGGCTGTAAAGAACCGGTGATGGCGTTCTAAGATAATATCTTGGAAACGTGGAAACGTCAAATTTGAATGTGTCCAGTCTTAAACTGTCAAGTATCCATTGAAAGATTGTGTTTTTTGTGAATCAGAGCGGGAACACCTGAAAAATAAAAAAAAAAAGTCTCCTTTGAGCACATGGCTATCAATATGTCGTCCGGTAGTATAATAATAGTAATGTATTTTTCTTATTCTTGCATTCTTGGCATCATATACTGATTGCTATGGATTATATAGTCACCTATGGCGTCTATTTGTGTTGTATTTATTTTATTTCTTTTTTATACTCGGATAACTCATGATTAGCTCTAAGGAAAATGAACTAATTATCATAATGACGATAGGTCATAGATAATGCATTTCTGCTAATTATCCTTATTGATATAACCCATCTTTCATAAATCTTATAATCATCAGCAAAAAAAATTGTTTTTTTTTTTTTCCTACAAATTGGGTAAATGCTGGCGGTTATCACAAAAAGAAACAATTTTTTTTTTCAAATTACTATAATAAAAATATTGCTTGCCAAGAACCTGGGCAATTTTTTTTTTTTTTTTTTTTCATGATTTGAAAGACGACAATTTTCAAACAGAATTAAAGTCTCAGTATCAAAAAAAAAAAAAATACATGACGTTTTGAAATTCTACTTGAAATATTTTTGAAAAGTATCAAAAAAAAAAAAAAAATAATGATAAGGGATTATGTAACTACGTGATGTAAGGACAATAAACAGATTTTCTATCTAATAATAAAGGCTAGCTTGACAGCATAGCCCGCCAAAATGCAAAATCTTTTTTTTTTTTTTTTTTTTTTTTTTTTGGCAGACGACGCTTTATTTGTGAAAGGTTAGACGTTATAAAAACAATAAAAATAAAAATTTAAACAGCGTAACTAGCACACACAAGTTTGGTTTTTTGTTTCATTTACTAATTATCTTCAATATAGCTTATAATTGACTATTACATACTTTTGGTCGCGTAAAATCTTGGATTTCAGCAGTATTAAGTATTTCAATATCATTCATAAATAAACATGTATTTGATACAGAAATATTTAGATAGATAAAAAATTTGTTTATTGTCTTAACATCACATAGTTACATAGTTGGAAAATCGTTTTATTTTTCTCAAGTTATAAAATAATACTAAAATGTTTTTTTTTTTTTTTTTGAATTCAATGTCTTCTTTGTATATCTTTGTTATTATTATTTTAATTATGTAACTATGTGATTTAAATACAATAAACAGATTTCTATCTATCTAAAATAATACTGAATACAGACAAAAAAAAAATTAAAAGAATTTGTTCTCATAAACATTTTAAAGTAATATTTTCAAGATGCTTCAGTGTTAAAAAAATATCAAGGCGCCAAAATTTCATAACTCAATTCATAAACCAAGAAACACCAAAACACTTATTATATATACTATATAATATTAGATACTTAAAAATTAACAAGCTACTCTGGTCAAAAAAAAAAAAAGTATTGGGAAAAAAAATTCTATAATAAAATTGAAAATTCAAGTACCGCTTCAAAACGCTTTCTTTGTACTAAGTAGTAGTTTTTAATCAAGCTTTAAAACAGAGATGCAAGTATGCAGAAAATGCTTTAAAAAAGTGTTCAACTTTTTTTTTTTTTTTTTTTTTTTTTACATTTGTAATAATAACTATTGTCTCCGGTGAAGGTCACACGTTACTGAGTATCATGTAAGTTTAAAAACAAACTAGATACTATAATTTAATCTTTTTATTTGAAACTTAAATGTCATACATTTGTTATTAAATATACTTGTGTTCTTACAAAAAAAAAAAAAAAAAAAAAAAAAAATTTTTTTTTTTTTTTTTTTGCAATAAGTCTGCACTAACATTAAAAAACGTTCACAACACTAGGTTATTGTCAATACCAAAATAATTTTTTTTTTTTCAAATGCATGCATCATTTGTTTAGCGAGTCCTTTTTTTTTTTTTTTTTTTTTACAAGTCTTGTTTTGCTGTTTGTGGTATGCACGTATTTAGCATGACGGCGAATTACAAAAAAACCTACATGGAGATGATTTTTTTTTTTTTTTTTTTTTCAAACTGTATCAATTTTTTAAACCGAATCAAATTTTCAAGATTTTTTTTGGTTACCAGACTAAATATTTAATAATTATTCTTAAATTCAATCACGTGATGTGAGGCTGAAGCGAAAACGTTGACATGTCTCAATTAAAAAAAAAAATTTTGTCACGAAAAAAGATTCAATTCAGATCATGCTGTAGTTCTAGAAACATGTATAGAGAGATTCAAAGAAACGGGCATTAAACAATTTTTTTTTTTTTTTTTTTTTTTTTTTTTTTCTGTGACGGTGTGTTTTTTTGAGACAGTAATTAAAAAAACGTTCATGTTTTAACCATTATGGCCAACTAGAGCACAATGATAATATCTGTCTTTTAACCTTATTACCGAGTTTTTATTTCCCCTATTATTATTATTATTATTATTATTATTATTATTATTATTATTATTATTATTATTATTATTATTATTATTATTATT
>QVTG01000437.1:0-17506 GCA_013305925.1 Geotrichum reessii
CTACTACTACTACTACTACTACTACTACTACTACTACTACTACTACTACTACTACTACTACTACTACTACTACTAAAATGCTGAAAAACTTGAACAACTTAATTGGTTTCACTATGTATTTTAACCAAAAAATAAAAAGGAAAAAAAAAAAAAAAGAAACAAGTAACAACAACAAAAAAGAAACAAGCAAGTAACAACAACAAAAAAAAAAAAAAAAACACATATAAATTTCGATTATGATATACCGGAAGAAGAGAGAGGGTTCGTTAGTGGAGTGCTGGAGTCTGCGTAGAAACAACATCATCTACTGTTTTGTTATTTT
This sequence comes from Geotrichum reessii, assembly GCA_013305925.1. Classification (NCBI taxonomy): domain Eukaryota; kingdom Fungi; phylum Ascomycota; class Dipodascomycetes; order Dipodascales; family Dipodascaceae; genus Geotrichum; species Geotrichum reessii. The sequence continues at coordinate 323 of QVTG01000437.1, forward strand.
TCTTTTGCAAAGCCTTCTTAACAAAACTACCAATATCAACTTTTTCATCCCTGTACTTGACCAACCAAGGGTGAGACAGAAGCTTTGCATATGTTGGGCGGTTATCAGGAACTTTGTTAAGACATGCATTGACAAAAGACCTTGCAGCCGGAGAAAATCGATCTTCAGGTAAAGAGGGAGGAGTACCATCAACAATAGCACTTAGCTGAGAAAAAATATTACGGTGGGTTTCTGGTGGATATGGATATGATCCTTTAGCAACTTCTAGGATACTCAGACCTAACGACCAAATGTCACTTTGAACAGTATAGGTGATAGCGTCGTTAGGATTGCGAGATTTTATTCTTTCTGGGGCCATGTAAGATTGACAACCAATATTAGTACGAGCGATTGAAGCAACTAGATTGCCACTAACACCAAAATCACAAAGTTTAACAGTTCCATTTGTTGAAACCAAAATGTTTGTTGGTTTTACATCTCTGTGAATAATGTTGTGTTCTTCTTTCAACTGCTTCAATCCTCGAACAACAGCATCGGTTATAAATGCAAGGTAGGGCTCATCAACACCACCACCGTATATTTTGTCAAGAGAACCACCATCCATATATTCCATACAGACGTAAACAGCACCCTCAATGAAAAAGGCACCGTAAAAGTCGACAATATAAGGAGAGATACACTTGTGAAGAATGTCGAGTTCCATGATTATCTGTGAGAATTTGGTTTCGTCTAGCTCTAGACGAATCTCTTTCATGGCCATGATAATATTAGTTGGTTTGTGCAAAACTTTAGTAACAGTTCCGTAGTTGCCTCTACCTAATTCGCCCATTGGCTCTAATTCGTCTAAAGAAATCCTGAATTTGGAACCGGAGGAGAAATCTATGCCCTTAGCATGAAGGGATGCTTTTCCAGCAAAATTGAGCGAACCCTTTTTGACATCAACATATTTGGCGTGGTTTGAAAAAAGATTGTTGTTACCCAAATTTAATTTCAAACCTGCTTTATTGGAAGACCGTTCATTAGAAAGATCTTGGGAAATAGGTGCTGTGACAGGTAATGAGATTGGGGGAATTGGCGAGTCTGTTTTAGACTGAACAACTGAGTCCGACTGATTTAATTTCAACCCCCGTCGTGCCGACAATGAGGGTCGAGATGTGGTAGAAGTCGGTAAACTGACTTGCCCAAAAACAGCACCATGAAATACAGGACCAGATCTATTTTCAGCAGACGCACTGACGGGAGAAGACGATTGTGCTTTTTGAATGTCGTTTGAACAAGATGAGTCTTGGTAAAATTTGCTATAATCTGGAATAGAGGTTTTGTAGATAGTCTCATTACGGTACTCAGGAATCTTTATCTGTCTTTGCTCAACTGGAATAACTGTACTAGAGTCTGTAAAGGCTTTCATGATATCGAGATTGGGAGGCGTGGTTCCTGGCTGTGTGCTAGAATTATTGTCTTGCAAAAAGTTGGATGGAGGATTGTTCAGTGAAAAAGAGGATCCAGATGAGGTTTGTAGATTAGAAGAAGTGGCAGACCTATTTTTCTTTTGGAAAGCTTCTATTCGAGCATGCACTTCTGGAGATAGGTTGGCCACCAGGTTTGCAAACGTTGCTGCCGATGGGTTTGATGCCTGAAAGTTTGACGAAAGTTTCAAGTCCGACAAGTTGGAAGTGACACTTGTAGTCTCATCTTGAGCGTTAGAGTCAACTTGATGGGTCTGAGAAGACATTGATAGAAAGATTTGATTGAACAGCTGAAGTTTAGCTGAAGATTAAAAATGCAACATGATGACAATAATAAGATGGTTCGAAAACATGGAGATTTAAAGAAGTAGAAATTAACAGTGGAGGCAGGGTAACTCAACAATAAGCTTTTGATTATTATCCATGTAACATCAATCTATAATGTAGTAATGTAGTATTAATAATTAAGAAAAAAGTATTATAAAATTTTATAAAAGTATTACTACATTGTGTTTATTTAGGAAAGTAGTGGCAATGATAATGGTCATCAATATTGATATCCAAACTATTATGCAATTGAAACCATTCTGTACATATTGTGTCTAAAAAATTAAAAAAAATTTATAACTCTACTATGACAGGTCCATCTTCATCTTCAGACAGCGAATTGTATATATTTTTGTCTGGGAAACAAATGCCAAACCTAGATTCACAAAGCTTGAAGGTTTCTTTTGAAACTCTCAACAGATCTTGATCAAGTTGCCAACCCTCTGGACTATATACGTTTTTGTGAAAGTTATGTAACATAGATGCAAATGACTTGGTGTCCCAAAACTGATCAATATAATCCAAAATAATCGAGTTCAAATGAATGTTGAAAATCTCAAGAAACTGTAACGATTCCAATTTTTTTACAACAAAATACGTTTCACTATCAAGAAACAATTGTGCAATTTTGAACCATTGAAGCGCACCGGAATAGTTGGCAAAACTTAACAGCAGTATAAATCCAAGTTCGAATTCACCTAAAAACTTTTTGAAACCCCCAACACTGTTGATAAAATCCGTTAAGTACCAGCTTTTGTCGAGATAAATGTTAGTTAAATCTCGTCCTTGCCGACTGGATTCTGAATGAACTTTCTTTTTGATGTCAATTTCAGTAAACATTAGTTCGTCCAAGTTTTGATCAACTAAGCTTTGAATGATCTTGTCATCAGCCACCTCCTTGTCGTTCACATATCTACTTTTTTTGGCTCGATCTTTGGCGGCGTCAAAAAGGCTTCGTCGTAAAATCTCGTTCTCGTAGGCAGTAGTTGAAGTGGATGAGACAATGGCTTTTTTAGGCAATATTCTTTTGATTGTTTCATCATCAATATAATGCGTCAGAGTATCCCAATCGAGATCATGTAGTGTTTTGTCAGCCTTGCTTAGAGTCTGTCTTTTCAGATCGTCATAAACAATCATGAATCTATAGGCGTCTCCCAAACGTGATTTAATCGCGCTGACATCAAGTTCACCAATATCTGATTCAGTAACTACTTGTTCTTGAGATTGATCCCATTTCAATATGATTAACTGATTTTCAGTAGAATGAGATATAAACAACTTTCCACTTCGAATACTGTCAGAGTTTGCTCCCCAATGAAAGGAATGAAACCCTGTTGGAACAAGTTTTACACCATTAAAGTTTGCTGTTGAATTAAAGTAAAAAATGTCAATGCCTAATAGCCAGTTCTCGGGAAATCCAATACAAAAAACAGTAGTTAAAGGTGGTAGAGACATTAATAAAGTACGTGATCTTTAATTGGAAATCTAAACTATTGGTGAACGTAGGAAATTATAGTTGATTTCGGTTTATTTTTATTTTTGTTGAAACAAACTATTTCACCCAAAATTTACTTCATTTGAAACTGAACAAATGTATGAAGCAAAAACCTTGATCAGCTACACCAATAAATATTTTAACAACAAAACCCATCAAAAAGGGTTGATCACGAAATTCATAAGAAAATTTACTACAACATTAATTTACAACATTAATTTTTTTGTTTTACTTTTGCTAATCAATTTATTCAATATACACTAGTATTATTGCTTTTAGTTGACAAGAGCAGAAGCGGTGGCAGACTCGTACTTCCAGGTGGGGGGAAGAACACCAACGGTCTTGTAGTATCTAGAAAGACGGTGGATTCTAGACTCAATCAAAATAAGACGGAACTTAGAGTCCTTGTCCTTTCTGTTCTTCTCCAAGTGCTTTCTGACGGCAACAGCCTTCTTGATAAGGTGGTAAAGATCCTCAGGAATCTCAGGAGCAAGACCTATGAAATGCCACTCTGTCAGCTAATAATCCTTTATAAAAATAAAAAATTCACCAAACAGAGGTACATAGAGCAGGGAAATGAAGAAACAATCAGAAAATCTTCGACATGTTGTACAAATCTAATGAAATCCCGAAATAAATGAATCAACACAGCAGACCACTACTACCTAGAGTGAAAAAAATAAACTGAATATACATACCGTTGGACTTCAGGATTCTGAGAATCTTGTTACCAGTGACAACCTTGACCTGGGAGACACCGTGAGAGTCACGGAGGAGAACACCGATCTGGGAAGGAGTGAGACCCTTACGAGCGTACTTGACAATCTGCTCAACAACAGAGTCAGGAGTAAGCTTCAACCAGCTGGGAGCTTGGCGAGAGTAGGGGGTGGCAGATGAAGAAATACCCTTTCCTTTGCTGTGAAGACGACCCATTTTTAATTATAGAATTGCTGTTAGTTGTCAGACGGTGAACAGTGCTACAAGGATTCTGAGACAGAAAAGAAAAAGGTTTCAGATTTTGATGATTTCAGTAAAAAATTTTTTTGGGAGGTGAAAAAACAGACATAACAAATATTTTCTAAAAGAGGAAATTTTGATTGTAGGGTACAGCCCTAATTCTTTTTAACCTTTGCAGAGATGTCTAGATACTAAAATCACAACAATATTTTAATGGTAGATGACTACTGTACAGACTTACGAAAAGACCAGTGACTATAAGCGTATAACTTATTATAATTAATTTATACAAGTTTCAAGTCAGATAAATTAAAAACTATTTTTATTATCAGTGATTATTTCACTAACAAGGCTTACTCAAACATTGAGCAAAACCAATAAAACTCCTCAATTTGTTTTTTTAGATAGATCCTCAATTTGTTAACATTATGTATTTGTTTATTGTGTTTGTATATATAAACGAATGAAAATCAAGTATCAGTTGAGACTTTAACTCATTTAACTGACCTGGTAAATACGTGATAATTTTTTACGTCTTTATCATTATACCTTCAGAAACTGAAATTGATTCAGCACATTTGTTTAATGTGCTTTATATGATTTCAAGAATTTGAATAGTCTCACTGCTGCTTATTATTATTATTATTATTATTATATTATTATTATTATTATTATTATTATTATTATTATTATTATTATTATTATATTATTATTTTATTATTATTATTATTATTATTATTATATTTTTTCAAGTAAAAACCTCGTATAAAATATATTAGTACGTCTATAACGTCAGCCTCCTAATGCCTCATTGACTTTATTTCGTTCGGAATTGAGTCTATTGTCAAAAAACAAAAAACCGGGGTTTTCCTTATTTTCCCTGAATTTCCGTCAAAAAAAAAAAAAAACAATTTAAAAAGCCCTCTTTCAATCATTGCCACTATAGTTGTCGGCCTATATACGTATATAAATTTTTTGTTATTGATGCCGTTTACTCATTCTGATTCTCCAATTATACCATAAAACATTAAAATATATTTTTTTCTTTTTTTTTTTTCTTCCTTCTACATATTAAACTACACCAACTCTTATCTTATCTGATATCCCACACTTATGTCAGACCTAGAAAAACAAGGCCTGCTCCCGTCTTACGATGAGACCGAGCATCAACAACAACAACAACAACTATTTTCCAGCCATGCCGTTAAAAACAAAGAAAACGACTTGAGCCTATCTGAGACCCCTTCTCCTTCTACACTCCGACGCCGCCGCCGTGGTTTCTTAACTTTTATGATACTCTTTCATGTTGTAGTTTTTTTCATTACGGCCAGAGCCTGTATTACATTCTGGAACCATGCGGATCTTTCCACTACTACCGATTCTTCTTCCTTCCGTGACTCTGTCCCTTTTGGCTCGAGCCTGCACGGCTTCACTGATGCCAATGGCCTAGGTCGCCCCTGCCCGCACAAGTTCAAGGGTCTCACCAAAGATATTTGCCCTGTCGTCGAGCCGCTCTCCGCATCTGACGACAATTACGCTTATTTCCGTACGCCTGAGTTCACAAATTTCTCTCTATCAGCTCTAATTGGCGCTGTCAACATCCCGACTGAATCCTTTGATAATCTTGGCCCTGTTGGAGAAGACGCCCATTGGGACGTCTTTTTCAAATTCCGTGCGTATTTAAAAAAAACCTTTCCTAAAGTTCACGAGCAACTTGAGCTTGAGTATGTTAATACCCACGGACTTGTCTACACATGGCGCGGCTCTGACAGCAGCCTCAAGCCTGCTCTTCTTGCTGCTCATCAAGATGTTGTGCCTGTGCTTCCGTCGACTCGGGGTCAGTGGGATCATGATCCCTACGACGCATACTTTGACGGAACTACAATCTGGGGCCGTGGTGTGTCTGATGACAAGAACTCACTGGTAGGTATTCTCGAGGCTGTTGAGGTCATCTTGGCGCAGGAGCCCGACTACACACCGCGTCGCACGCTTGTAATAGCGTTTGGTTTTGACGAAGAAGTCAGCGGTTACCGTGGTGCTGGTGAGATATCTAAACACCTGCTGAGTGTGTGGGGTTTCGACTCTTTCGAAGTACTTGTAGACGAAGGTGGCCAGGGTATTTTTGAGTCACATGGCGTCCGTCTTGCCGTGCCCGGAATTGGCGAAAAGGGCTACTTTGATGGTAAGGTTACACTCAAAACTCCTGGTGGCCACTCTTCTGTGCCGCCCGATCACACAGGCGTTGGAATTATTGGCGATCTGTCTACGCTGATTGAGAACACTCCTTTCACTCCCATCCTCTCTGATAATAACCCGTTTTACCAGTTTTTGCAGTGTCTTGCAGTTCACTCTGATGAACTTGATCCGGCGTTCCGTGCTGCCATTCTAAATGCCAATCAAAACCCGGTCGCTAACCGGGCAGTTCAGCGTGCAATCAGTGCTGACCGCCTCACGCGCTATAACATCCAGACCTCGCAGGCTCTTGACTTGGTGAGTGGTGGCCTCAAGATTAATGCGCTGCCTGAGGAGGTTGTTCTTGCTGTAAACTTCCGCGTCTCTGTCGACTCTGACGTAGTTGAGACTCGTGATAAACTTTTTGGCAACGTCAAAACTATTGCCAAAAAGTACGGACTGGGTCTTAAAGTCAACTATGATTCTAAGGATCCTTTCTTTGCTGCTTCTAGCACCGAGCAAGGGTTTGTTCAGATCCTGCCCGCCACTGAGCGGGGCGAGTTTGTCGTTGAGAACTACGGGTCTTTTATTCAGCCGGCCCCGATCTCCCCAGTCACTGGTCCTACTTGGGAAACGCTTGCCGGAACTATTCGTGATGTATTTGAAAACTTTGCTGGTTCTATTATTGATCCTACCAAGCCCACTGACCAGCAGCAAAATGGCAGTGACCAAAAGAAATCCATCATTGTTGCGCCAAGTCTCATGACAGCCAATACCGATACCAAGCACTACTGGTTTCTGACCAAAAATATTTACCGGTTCTCGCCAACACGCGTAACCGATATTAACATGGGAAACATTCACACTGTTAACGAGCATTTGCCGTTGGAGGTTCATCGTGAATCAGTAGTTTTCTACTACAGTTTTATCAAGAACTTTAGCAAGTAAAAAAAAAAAAGTATTCAAACATAATTCCAGTCAAAACAATAAAATCATCAAAGTTACCAGTAAGAAAACATTTTCTTTTATTCATTACTACTATTAATGCATGTTTTACATAACCATTTATCTTTAAGGTTGAGTAGTAGAAGGAGTACTTTGAGTAGCAACCTTTACCTCATTAGAGCTGACACTTTTATCATCATTCACAGTTTTGATCTCCTTAGACTCCTTATCATCCGTGGGTTGCTTGAGCTCCTTGGGTTCATTCTTTTTGGGCTCCTTAGTCTCCTTAGTAGCTTCAACGGTCTTTGACTCTCCAGTCTTGCTGGAAGCTTCAGACTCGTCATTCTTCTTCTTAATTCCGGTAACAGCAGACACATAAACTGTACGGTTGCCAAGTTTCTTGCCGTTAAACTCAGCGATTGCCTTTTGCTGAGTATCCGTATCCTTAAACTTGGCAAAGCCAAAAAACTGGGTAAATGAGCGACCATCTTTAGTAGCTCGCTTGAATGAAATGTGAGTCCATTCGGGATTCAGATCCTTAAAAAATATAGCTAGGTCTTCTTTGGTGGTTCTGTTAGAGACATTGCTGACAAAGATCGAATCGGTAGGCGAGATATTGTCAGGAGCACGCTCTCGTCTAATACGAGGACGAGTGCTCTTAGCCTTGGTCTTCTTAGAAACCTCAGCTGGCTTGTCCTCCTTGGGGACAGTCACAGGCACAGCCGGTTCGTCATTTTCCCTGGATTTTTTAGAAGTTTTTTTGGGAGCCTCCTTAGAAGTTTCCTTATTCTCAGCCTTTGGCTAAAGTGGGGCAAAAAAAAAAAAAAAAAGTAGTTAGACACAACAAGATGCTTTTTTAAGATGAACCGAATTTCAGCATACATACCTTTTTCTCAGGCTTTTCTCTAGGAACAAATGGATTGGCAAGTTTTACAGATACTTTGCAATCTTGAAGTACATTTTCGTTCAAGGTTCCCAGTGCCTTCTGGGCTTCTGTCGCAGACGCCAGATCAACAAAGGCAAAAATCTTGCGCTGGTGGCGAAATCGTGACTTAGGAATAGAAACATTCTCACTGCATGTGAGTTAGCAGAAAGACATTTGAAACAGAATTGCGGAATACCTACACAGTATAGCCTTTCAGAAAGCCGGTGATATCTTCAGGCTTGACAGAGCGAGGAAGGTTGCCCAGATAGATTCTACGAGCGTCCTCAACGGCAGAGGGAGACTGACTAGGCTGTGAAGATACTTCAGTAGCAGAAACAGCGGGTGAAGCGGCGGCAACAGTTTCAGTGACAGACATTGTTGATGGATACGAGGGGGGCAAAGATGAAGGCGAAGAGAGAAGAAAAAAAAAAAGGGGGAGAAAAGTATTAAAGGTAAGTTATTTCCTATGAAAGGCGGATTGATGCGATAGCGGACTAGACAAGATGGCAATTGATTTGGAAGATAAGGGGAAAGAAGAGGGAAGGGAGAGAGAAACAAGAGAGGAAAAAAACAAAAAAAAAGGGAATTACAGGATTTAAATACACAAGTCAACAATAACACCAAAAATAAAAATGAAAAAAAAACACTATTTTTCACTGCAAGTCATAAAAACAATGTTATTTTTTTTTCATCTACCTTTTCATAACATTTAATGAGTGATGATAATACTTAATGTAGGAAATACAGTTAACAATTGGTTTGTTATTGTATGTGATAGCGATGGGACCCACGCTGTGGACAAGAAAGTTGACCACATAACATGTAATAATATTTGAAGGTTTTTTTTTTCTTTTTGATTTTTCCCACGCGACATTCATTACCGCCTGACACATGGAAAACACAATCAATAAAAAAGTGAAAAATTACACCACATATCCTTTGTATCTGTCATAGTCACGCTCACCCCCACACTTCTCTCTCGACCACAAACAAAAAAAAAAAAAAAAAAATTCAATTATATTATTATTATTATTATTATTATTACTATACATACTGTAATTATACTACTGTTGTATATTCTCAAGTTTCATGTCATAAGTATTTTATATAGGTTTTTATTGGTTTTTTTTTTTTTTTTTTCCTTTAATGAACTACATATACATGTATGTAGTATAAATGTGATATATTGTGTGTAAATCAGTAGTAGCAGCGACTCAACAAACAGAAAACCTTTCAAACCTTCATCAATTCCACGCCGTGATCAAAATATTCAACCGAATTAAACAGCTTATCTCACTATACCCACGTTTTTTTCAGTAAATCTTATTCATGCAAAACTTACCACACTCATCTTAAAAACGACACAAGTACGTTTTTTTTTTTTTTTTTTTTTTGTTTCTGTCATCTTTCCTAATACTCTTATATTCCTATTCCAGAGTATCTGTGCATCGCTGCGTGGTTCTTGCAGTGTCACGGATCGCACACATAAGCACAGCATATAAAAAGAGAAACCACGGACTGCTTAAGAAAAGTATCCGGTTCACCGGATTTTCAATCAACAAACACTATCCAATGCTTATAACCAATCATTATTTTTGTTTTCATTTCAAAAAAACAAAATACCTATTGAAACATTTACTATATACACATGTAAAACCTTTGATAAAAAATTTGTATACTATACTTATATATGTGTGTTCATGTATACTCCCTTTTTTTCCATTATTATTTTCTCATCATCTTAAAACGGTTTCTAAAACTTTAAGTTCAACGCAAATACCCCCTTAAATTATTCTTTCTGTTTTGGTTGACTTTTTTTTAAAAAAAAATTCCATTTGTCTAACTAATATTCTCTGATGCCAGTGTACCCTCCTTATTCAACCTTCTTTGCCATTTTCAGAGTCTTCTCTAGCGTCTCCACTATTGCCTGACCATGTCGTTCAATCAATTATCGCTGTCTGATTTTAATAACGGCAGCATCAACTGGTTCGACGACGCTTCGTCCAAGCCGCAGTCTCCAACCAAACCCTCTAATGCGTCCATCTCTAGTCGCTTGTCCGTCCAGTCTATTCAGATGTCGCCCCCTGCTATCCAACCCCCACCTCCTAAAAAACAGCGCATTCCATCGTCTTTTCTTTCGTCTTACAAGATCCATGAGCTCATGATGGAGTCTTCTAGTCATAATCAAACCCTCAGTCCCAACCTCATTGAGGCCCTCGCACGCTGGATGGTCTGTATCATGGTCGTTCAATTCGACGTAGAGATAGGCCCTGACCTCAAGATAATTCAACCTGCTATCCAGTTCACGGAAGAAGACTTTCAAACCATTTGTTTCTCATCGCTTCCTGAAAGGTCATCTAGCAAAGAGTCAAAGTCCCAATTTCACTCCTTTCGTTTCCAGTCCTCGACATTTTCAGACACTCTATTGCACGGCTACGCTTTATTCTCTCAGCAACGCTCCCAGAACTCGTCCCGTGGATACATTCAGGAGTCTCTTGTTATCATCTCACGACTTGACTACCCCCAGCTGTTTAATGCGTGTCTCCAATTGATGGTCGACATTGTTGATGACAACCGCGATTTTAACCTTAATGTCCAACAAGAAAACGATATTATCTGCAATCAGGTACGCCGGAAATTTCATGAACGTGACGGCTTTGTCGTTGAAGACGATGAAGACGACTCATCTATTCGAAAACGCAAGCTCAATCAGTCAACTTCTGCCATCAATATTCTTGAAGAAAAGCTGCCCCTTATTCACACTGCTATTTCTAACATTTCGCAATGGCCAGACCCCGATCCCAACTCTACGTTAGAACTGGGATTTCTAGGCACCATCATAAATTTGTCAATTCCTCTGTACGACTCCATGCCTCTGCTAGGAACTGTTGATCTTGACACGAAATGTGTCAATTTTCACTCACGCAATGTTAAAAGCCTTCCCAAACACTCTGTTTCAACTTCAGATCTCACAAACTTCTCCTGTGACCCCAAGCTTTATGCTCAGCATAATGCGCCCGTGATAACAGCTACCGAGCCCTCGGCTAACTGGGACTATCTTGTTAATTTTCTTTCCGAACTTTCTGACCTATATATTCTCTATGAGTACATGCTGCTAGCAAAGCCTATTGTGGTCTACTCCAGTTCACCCCATATATGCTCGTCCTTCATTTCTCTCTTGGTTGATTTGATAAGACCAATTCCCTACGCCGGCCGTATCAGAGAATATGTTACCATCCACACATGTCCTACTGACATGGACTCTGGAATTATAGGTGTCACGAACCCGTTTTTGGTGAGAGGAATTACTAATGACAATACGCTTCTCTTTGTACTTTCGCCTCCAGAAAATCTCTCAAGCAACGCTAAAAAGGCATTAATGGCGGCACCTTTTCAGTATTATCGCACGTTTCATAATGGTGTAGGTGTATTAAGACGTCAGAGCACGCTGCGCCAGAGCCAAAGCGTGAACACTATGGCGACCATGCCGCTTTCATCGATTGAGAAGACAGATTTGGCCGTTGACAATACATCTACTGTAGCTCCTGCTGTTCCTGCTCGTTTGCCATCGATAAACACATCCTGGACTAGTCGCATGTTTTCTCGTTATATTCCAATTTTTGGTTTCGGCAGCGACAAGTTGCATAGGCGCCACGTTGAAAAATCAGGAATCTCTAAACCTATTACATCCACATTCACAAAGTTACCTAATTCGTTTAATGCTTTTGGTGCCAACATAACTAAGACTCACAAACGTGCTCAGAGCCACGTTAGCGATTTTGAGACTGAACAAGTAAATCGTGAAGAGGAGGCAAAGATCAAAAGCTCAATGCGCAATGCGCGCCACGCAATTCTCAAAAGCCGACTACTCTATCCTGATTCCAAGTTCATCTCAAATCTTACAAGGCTTATCAATCAAGTCCGCTCTGTGCCCAACAACACCACTGGTCCAGAAAAAAGTATTGACTTTGCAATCCGCTTTCATTTTGCAACACTCACTGCAAGGTTTTTAGGTCCCCTTTCCTGCTATTTAGATCCTGTGGAAGAAGAGGATAATACAGAGGAGAAAACTCTTTTGTTTGCACAGGACGAGTTCATTCGTGATCTATCTTCTCCGTCAAGCTCACCTAAGCGCAGAGAAAGTTTGAAGCCGACCAGAACTAATAGCACATTCCGGCGCCGACGCTCGTTGGGCACTCCAGGTTTGGTGGTTGTGACATCTAATGATAGCAACCAGCGTCATAGCTGGTCGACAGAACCCACTGGCAATTTGACTAAGAATTTGACAGCGTCCACTAGCGCATCAAAATCATCAGGTCTTTTGTATCACATTTCTTCACAAGACCAATTCCACACAGCAACGACTTCGGCAACAACAAGTACTACTATTGCCACAGCAACAACAGCAATCCTTGTTGACAATAATAAAACAAATGTGCGCAGTGCTTCTGAAAACACTGTAAATCTTCTACGTAATTTGTCGCGTAAGTCGCTTGTAACTGGCTCTACCACATCACTACCAGGTGTCATGGCTGCTACGACGACTTCAATTAGTCCACCAGTACGAAGCAACGTTGAACTTGTACGGGGCAATAGCCGGTCGTCAATGCTATCGCTCTCTAGTCTTGGTCTCAAGTTCAATGGCACGAATGGTGGTCAGAATGGCAGCGACGGTAGTTTTAACGAGAAAGCTGGGTTTAATCCTGAAAGCGATGACTGTATGAACACTGAAGAGGAAATTTTCCATTACACATCGCCACCCGCACTTCCACTTCAACCGCCTGCGCCCCGGCGCACAGCCTCTCGCAAGTTTTTGAGCAAGCACACCAACCCATCGCTGCCATCTACCACTGGCATAAACGAAGAGGATGAACAAAGCGCTGATACTCACTCCGAAAATGACAATGCTTCTCGCGAGAAGGAACTTGTACCTGTTATCACGCTGCTAAGCGGACTTCACGAGAATCGGGTTAAGCGTTTTCAAAAGCAAACGGCTGACCTTCACAAACAAACTATCTACAAGACATTTATCAACTCGGACAATTTTAAAGAGTGGCTACACATGAATAATGTAAACAACAATCGTAAAACTTAGAGACTAAGTATCACTTCATTATGAGAACTTTGGTTGTTGGTAGCCGGTATTTTGTGTTCAGCAAGTGGATGAACTGGTGGGTTTTTTAAGTTACTATTTTTTCGTTTTCACATTTAGATATAGACTCTTTTTTTTTTGATACTTGTACCACAAATGAAATTTTCATGAAACTTTACAGAGACTATAACATCTATCAACGTTGGCAAAAAAAAAAAAAAAAAAAAAAAGGAGAATATATTGCTCATTAAATAGACAGTAATAATAATAATAATGATTAAAAAAAAAAAACAAAGAGGAGGAATGAATTAAAAAATGCATGCTCTTCCACTGACCAAAAAAAATCAGGATTCCACCAGCTAGTACACACATTAATTATTATTGTTTTTTTTTTTTTTATTATTTGCTGCCACCAAAACCAGGGGGAGGACGGAAGCCAGGTGGGGGCCCGCCAGCGGCGCCACCGAAAAATGCCGGTGGTGGGGGGCCGCCCGCACCGCCAGAACGCACAGGCGCTGACAATGGAGCACGCGTGATGGGTCTTGCTTGCGAAACGTTGCCGCCGGTAGCGGTGGTAGCAGCGGCAGCAGCAGCGGCGGCGGGACGGATATCATTAGAAGGTGGTGGGGCCTCGACGCTTACAGAAACAATTGTCTCGCCGCGCAGAATTACTAGACCAATACTGCGCTTCACCTCCTTGGTAGGTTGTTTCTTCTTGGCTCGGAATTCTTCTGTGTCTGCCAGAACAAGGTTCATGAACTGTTGTTTTTTTTTAAAAGAAAAGAAAAAGATTAGTTTGTTGTTGGAATAGAAGAAATCATAATTAAAATCCAGGTTTACTTGGTCCGAATGTGCTGTGATAATTGTTTCATTCACACATCATCCCCAGGCTATCGGTTAAACAAGCAGTAAACATTGTAGATAGTATCCCTTACTTTATCAAATGCCAGAAGCTGACCTGTCAGCTGACGGCTGTCACTAGTCACGACACGCAGTCGATAATGAATCAAATCACTCTGATGAAAAAAAAAAAAAAAAAAAAATAGAATTAGAATTATGTTAGATCGTCTCATCATTATTTTAGTAATCAGCACGCACAAGATGTGCATTCGCGTAGAGACAAGCATAAGGCCATATCAGAAGATTCCTCATTTAAAAAGAAAAGTCAAAAGCCTTCGACGATCAAATCTCTATTTACTAAACGCTAATTCATGACGTTTATTAAAAACATTAATCGCTTGATACTCACCATCTTTGCTTTCCTTGGTAAGGCCTGTCAATGCCATTGTTAGCAACGTCCATCTTGTTATTCCAAAATATATATATATATATTATATATATATATATAAACAGAGCCAAAATAACAGCCACTATTTCACAAATTTCGGTTACAGCAAAATAAATATTTGTATTTTCCACTCACCACCATTGTTATGATCTGTCTGTAGGTTGTTTTAGTGCAGTTAAATGAAAGGAACCGAAAAAAAAATAAAGTATGTATATATGCCACTGGCTTGAAATCGCGATATCTGGTTTGGTTGGTGCTTTAGATTGGGAGGTTTGAATTTTTCAAAAACAAATAAAAATAAAAAATGTTTTGTACATAATGGTTTTAAGAGACTTAAATTTTAAGACTTGGTAATTAATACCTACAAACGTTGATGAGACTTGTATTTACTTTGGTATTCTCTTATTTACGCTACATTTTGTAAATAAAATTGGCATGAACTTTTAACTCTTATCGATAATAATAATTCGGGGCGCTCGGTTGGTCTGACCAAGAACTATACATTTATATACATTGACACTACATGTAGACCCTAAACTGAGATATACAGTACAGTTTCTTTAAATCATCATGAAAACTTTTTTTTTCCTTTATTTTTTCAAGCATAAAAGTGTCTTAGCAATTAAGCGACAAAACTATTTTCTACAGCTCATATTTATGATTCTTTTCAAAAAAATAAAAGTATCATTTAGCTTCTCATACCTACAACATACGCATAAAATTATTTTACGATTGTAAAAAAATAAAATAAAAATTCCCAAATTAACAAAAATAAATTAACATAAAGTTGATGTTATTTAAGCAGAGACGGGAGCCTCGGGCTGGGCCTCCTCCTCAACCTCATCCTTGATGTACTTGATAACGCTGGGCTCAGCAGCAACCTGATCCTCCTTAGCAGGGTGGATGACAACGTGGTCGGGGAGAGAAGACTTGGGGGTACCGAACTTGGCACCGGCAGAGGGGTCACGCATAATCTTGACCTTAACACCGAGCATACCCTGCTTGAGCTGGACGTGTCTGGTGGCAGTGTCAATGAAGTCTCTGACGGGCTGACCAGAGTGGATCATGAAACCCTGGGAGAACTTCATGGACTTAGCACGGGCAGCTCTGAGCTTACCAGAGACAACGACCTCAACACCCTTAGCGCCAGACTCCATAACGTAACGGACAACACCGTAAGCAGCTCTTCTGATGGCAAGGTTGTTAAGAAGCTTGAACTTGAGGGACTCGCACTGAGCAACAGCGGAAAGACCACGCTGCTGGACACGCTCGGCGTAAATGAGGACGGAGTCCTCCTTGAGGTTGAAACGCTTGCGGACAAGAGAAGTCAACTCACGGATGCGGCGACCGTTCTCACCAAGAACCTGCTGGGTGTTGGTGGCTCTGACAACAATCTCGGTCTTGGTAGAGGTAAGTCTGACCTCAACACCAGAGTATCCCTCCTCGGAGAGCTCACGGGTGAAGAACTCGTTAAGTTCAGCGTAGAAAACACCGTCAGCGACGATCTTTCTCTTCTTCGAAATCTGGGAAACAGGCATGGCGATATGTGGATGCTGGTTGTAGAAACGTTTGCAAAGAAATTTTTCAACAAGGGAAAGGAAAAGAGAGGAAAGAGAAAAGTAAGGGAAAAAAATTGAACACAAGTAAAAAAAAATTTTGTGACCATACAACCAGTTGGAAAGAAAAAAATGAAAAAAATGAAGGGTTACTTTCCTATTTTGGTAAATTACAGTCACTTTTGATTTAGGCTGATTATTTTCTGAAAATAAAGGTTTTGAAATATTTCAGTCTGAAAATATTCAAGCACGATCACGTGTAAGTTATTGTTCAAGTCTTAAATATTATATTTTGTTAGTGGTACTTATATTAAGTAAAATGGACATGAAAACCTGATAATTAATTAACACGAATTACAAAAATAAAAATACGTATGTGCACTGAATTGCCTTGCCAAAGGCCTAACTGATGATAATCTTGATATTTTACCAATCAATTATGTTATGTAAAAAAAAATTGATGCTCAGAATAAAATAAGCAATTTATCATGCAATATCTGAATTGGGGATGATGTGTGTTTACTATCATGGAGTATGGTTTTGACCTGTGACTAAAGATAGATAGAAAATCTGTTTATTGTCTTTACATCTTGTGACTAAAGTTTAGAAATTTTTTCGATTCGTACACTTTACCTCCCCGCCTAATGGTTACGTTAACATCATAGTCTGCCCAAGTTTTACCGCCTTGAATTTTCACTAGAACTAGCATACCATAACCATGATTCCATCATGACGCACATGGATATAATTCGTGGAGAATTTAGTACCAGTGAAGCAGATTTGTGTACAGTTTAGCTAATTTTTTTGTGTTCACTGAATGCCTTCTTTATATAACTTAGAATCATCTATATGTCGACTTATAATAAAAATATTTTGTTATATTTTCAAAAAAATTGACAACCGAGGGATTCGAACCCTCGCCTCCGAAGAGATAGGAACCTTAATCCTACGCCTTAGACCA
>QVTG01000438.1:0-17460 GCA_013305925.1 Geotrichum reessii
TTTATTATTATTATTATTATTATTATTATTATTATTATTATTATTATTATTATTATTATTATTTTATTATTATTATTAATTATTATTATTATTATTATTATTATATTTCAACTCCTTTACTTAACTCTTTCCTACTATAGAGCTCAAAGGATTAAAGCTATATATAATTTGTATACAAAAACTGGTTTACTTGATAATCTGTACTATTATTATTATTATTTTCAAATGTTAACCCAATATTTAACTTATCATTAATAAAAAAAAACCTATTATTGGTCGTGTGTTCCCAAGATACCGTTTTTTTTATTTTTTTTATTTTTGTGAACTCATTGATTTAAGAATTGAGAAAAAAAAAAAAAAATAAAGAAGAATAAAAAAAAAAAAAGATTTTTTTTTTTTTTAGATAATACTGTACTAATAATAGTAATAATAATAATGATGAAAAAAAAAAAAAAGGACTTATTCATTGATATCAAAGTCTTCTGCATGCCGCCACGTGCGCCAACACTCACCGGCCTCCACTATGATGCTCTCAAGGTCTTTCGACCGGTATAGGCGGCTGAGACAGCCCCGGATCTCGCTCTGGTCAAGCTCAAGGAGCGTAAGAGCTTTGGACTTGAGCAGCACAATGCACACAAACAAATGTTCTAGTAACGGCTCAATGGTGGTCGCTGTGCCTGGCCCCGGGTGATCTACTGCCTGCTGGTCTTCGCCTCTAGTATTACTGTCGTCATCGTCAGCAGCAATATTGGCAGACCAAAATGGGTCAGGTCCTAATTCGAGTTCCAGTTCCTGTAAATCAAGCACCATGTTGTCCATTCGAATTGACCGCCCATTATTGTCACCAAACGCCAGTTCACCCTCATTATCTAAAGCATGAGGGTGACTGCGAACATACTCTTCGTGGCGCTTTTTAGCATTTGCCTGGGCTGCTTTCGGCAAATCAAACTCCGGTGCCGCAGAAACAGGACGCCAGCCAAAGTACATGTCCCATATTCGCGCACGGTCCTTGCGGTCCCAGACCTTGGCACCCATCCACTTGACCCACCACAGCAGCCACTCATCGCCACCAATGGACGACAAAATATCTTCCTCGTCAAAGTGCTTGGCGAGATCGGGCAGTAGCCGCCGCACAACCGAAAGGAAAAAAGAAATCCGGTCGGTAATTGTTGAGTCGCAGGGGCCCTTGGGTCCATTCTGCTCAGACTTGGGGGAGTGGAACACAATCAAAAGAAGATGTTCAAACACAGTCGAGAATTGATATGGTAAAGTGAAAGACAAAGACCTAAGAGTGAGGTGAGTGTATGAACCAACAGGAGTGGGTGTAGCGGATCCTGATGAGGAAGGAGAAGGAGCATTCGACGATTGCAAAGGCTGGTGTTGCGATTGCTGATCATCAGCAGGACCCAAGTCTGGTGACGAAGCTTGCGACTCGACAGTGTTTGAAGCGCTCTGGTTTGTACCTCTAAGCAGCTGGAACTTGTCCTCCATACGGCATACTGGATCAACCCATTCAGCCAGCGAGAATGCGAGATAGACCATACCTGGCTCATAAGGTGTAATGTGACCCCATTTATCAAGAAACGCAACAATCGCATCCTCAATTGCTTGAACCTTTCGGGCTTCTAATGATGCTGCTGTGAGATTATCTTCTAAATTACTGATGCTGTTATGAAGATTGTTAACGTTAGAATTGTTTGTTTCGGCAGCAGTAGATGGATTGGCACTGCTAGACGAAATAGGCATAGTACTCGCAATAGTACTATTATTAGAAGTAGTTGGCTGTGATGATTTAGGTTTTGATGAGTGCATCGCTACACGCCTCTGATATCTCTCAATCTCTTTTCTAATCCTTTTGATAGGAGCCTTATCATTTGATAACGGCTGCGATGGGTACTCAGGGACAACAGATGGATCCGTGACATATGGATGAGACTCAAGGAGAAGCGGCCAAGCGTACTGACGCAGCTTTGGAGGTAGGCCGCGGCGCCGGGCGATAAGAGCCAAGCCATCAACGTTACGCTCATTAATAAACTTTTGGCAGAGAAACACTAGTCTGGGAGATTCGGTAACCTTGGGCTTATGATAATGCTTGAAGCGAGTGTGGTTTTTGTGTTTTGCATGAAGATTGTTGTTGCTTGAGTTGGATGAGTTGTGATGTAGAGAAGATGCTGAGGATGATGGTTCTGAAATAACATTATTATTTGTGGTGGTGGTGGGTATGTATATAGGCTGGTCTAAAGCATGGGTGTTAATGGCATAGTCGCTACTACTGCTGCTATGGTTAAAGGGTCCAGGACTGGCCAGGGACTTGCTAAAATGATTCAGACGGTAAATTTCAGTGGGAAGAGAAGATTCAGGATTACTTTTCACCTCATAATCAAAGGTGGTCATAGTAGAGTCGTTGTCCTCATCACAGTTGGTGTTATCATCGTCTTCATCATCATCTTCATTTGTAGGCAAACGTTGGATCGAACCAGATAAAGACGAGGAGGCAGAAAGAGTTGATGACAACTGTGCTAGGGATTTGATTTCATCACGTTTGTAGTCTTTAGTAATTTTTCTAGCAGAATGTGATGATTCCAAAAGTCGCGAATACGATTTATGGTCTGGGTCAAAGTCAGTTGTGATGGAGTCGTCGAGATTATTGGTTAATTGGCTATTCATTTTCAAACTACTTGTGACTGAAAGAGTCGAATGGGGGTCTGAGCCGGACATAACTGATAGTGCTGTGGAAAAATAAATGCAAAAAAAGTTTGAGTGTTGAGCCAGAGATGATCAAATTATTTGAATTCCAGATACACTTGCAGATTAAGTGTTGAATTACTATTAAGATATTTGGATAATGAGATGAAATGCCTGATTGACAGATAAAAAAAAAATGTTTTTTTTTTTTCGTTGATGGAAATTGGGGGTGTCTTTTTTTTTGTTTGTTTGATGATGTCAATGCCAAAAACTAAATCATTCTGAATGAGACTGAGCTAACTTAGACGGATCTGATGAGTTGACGTTGATGATCGCAGGTGGTAATATGGCGAGTTATATATTTATAGATATATATATATATATATATTTGCATAAAGAAAATAAAAAATAAAAAAACCTATCAGACTGATCTTGTCGTTGAGTTTTTTTTTTTTCAGAATAAAAATATACCGATGATATTTATGATGTTGAGAATGACGAGTACCCAATATACGCTCTTTTTTTTTTTTTGGTTTGATATCTCGATTTTCTTTCTGAAAAGTCTGATCTCCTCCTTTCAACTAGACTTTACTATGAGGGTTTTGACACCTAGAAAGAAATATCAAAGGATAAAAGAGAAAAAACAACACCGTGAAAAAAAAATCAAAAATAAAAATAAAAATAAAAGGAATATATTTGAAGGAATGAGAAAGTAGAAAAAAAAAGAGAAAAGAAAGGAAAAAAAAAAAAATATTTTTTTTTTTTTTTTGAAAAAAAAAAAAAATAAAAAATTTCAAAATGGCAATGGCCTGAACTTGGAAAGGGGAGGTAAAAAAAAAAAGAAAAAAAATAAAAAAAAAAGCTTACATAACTGTCAGCGTATTTCTCAAATAAATTAGATGAGCGTCTTTTAATTCCGTGATGATAATCATAAATTGCTTTGACTTGATAAAAACAAAAAATATTACAATCTTTGCTACCGGTCTGATTACTCTACTACATGTCATGTCCAATGGTAAAAAGTCTATAAAACTTATTTGTTTTTTTAAAGGCAAAAAAAAATTATAACGAAGGCGATGAAAAAAAAACAACAAAAAAACACGCTGATTTGGTACCAGTTGAGCTCAGTTTTCTTCTTTCCCCAACTATGAAAAAAACCAAAACATTTGTATCAGTAAAATAATAATAAAACTTTTAACATACAAAGATTGTTTTATAAATTCCCTCTTTGAAAAAAAAAAAAAAAAGATATTTCAGTATTATTTCCATAAAGTGCTGTCACTTAAGTTGCTTGTGTTGGCTTGGCCGGCTGTTTTTTTTTTTTTTTTTTGTTTGTTTTTAATTTCATTTGCTCAACGAACACTTGAAAAAAAAAAAAAATTCTCCTCCTTCTTGTTTTTTTTTTTGTTTTCAAGTGACCTTTTTGCCCAAATTAGCCAAAAAAAAAAAAAAAAAAAAACCAGGCTTAATAGCAACAAAAACTAAAACCAGTAGAATACTTTTTTTTTTTTTACTTTTCACTGAGTCACAAACCTCATACAACTCCGACTTCTTCACAAGTAACTCAAGTCCTATTTTTTTTTTTATTTTTATTTTTTTTATTGGTGATACAATGTAAGCAAGCTGTAGATCTAACAAGGAATGTGTGCTTGCCCCTGGCTGTATCATATTTTAGCGATATGACAGTTTTAATGAACCAATTTCGTGTTCTGTTCTGTTAGCAGTCTATCAAACTTTTTTATTTTCTTTCTTTCTCCAGCGTCTTGTTATAGTAGAAAGATTCAACCAATAAGTGGGTTGTTGTTTTTTTTTCTTTCTTCTCGGCTTGGTAGATTTAAGACTGTCTTTCAGATTCTTTAACGATGATACAGTAAACAAGCAACCAAAACAAACAAACAAACAAACAAAAACTTTTAGTCAAGTTTACTCTTTTTTTAAACAATGACTGCTGTGAAAGCATGTTTTGAATACTTCAGTATTATTATACAAGAGATCGTGTGAGGCTTTGCTGATGCCAAAACAAAACAAAAACAAAAAAGGGCCATGAGTTGCCCAGCTAATCCCATCTCGCACGACCACATTTTCATTCAAAAAAATGTTTTTATTTTTTATTTTATTTTTTTTGATTGTTTTCTTACTCATGTTCCTCTCTAATAGCAACCAGGTTTATTTCTCGTACTCTTTTTTTTTATTATTTTTAAACATTACAAAAAAAAAAAAACTTATTCGCCACTATAGTTTAAATAGATGTCTATATGCTTTCGAATAATAGAATGACCTGAGCCGCTCTCACAAAAGAAAAAATTACCTGTCGATAATAAGTAGCTTTTTATTTGTCTAAAGCTTGAAGGATTTATATATACATGAAATACGTGTGACCAACTAAATCTGTCTATAACTGTTTATATGTAAATGGTAAAAAAAAAAAAAAAAAAAAAAAGAAAAAAAGACCTAGCCAGTCACAACGTTTGGGTCTACCTCATGGGCTATAGCACTTTGTTACCACGATTAACTGACTAATTTGTCAAGCTATAAATGTTTAGTATAATCAATTATCGTCATTATTATCTACTTTTGTACTGGTAGTTAAAGATTTTTTTTTTTTTTTTTAACAATTCGGCACACTCAGGGTCAGTTATTGTCCGTGAAACCAATTGTTTTCATACCAGTCTCACGACACTTTACTGTTTTTGCATAAACAAAAACTTCATGTACAACGTAAATAAAATAAAAAAAGCACACGTTCAGATACAATTACCAAGTACAAACAAAGCCATCAAGTAAACTTTTTTTTTTTTTCAACTGTTTAGTACTGTGTGTTTATACCAAATTGAAAAAAATTTCAAGGTCCATATCAAAAGTCTCAGACGAATTAAAAAATATTTTTTTGAAAAAGCTTCCCCAATAATTCCTGTTGTTTCCAATTCTTTCACACAACTCATCTCTTCAAAACCCGTTTTTTTTTTTCTTTCTGATTTCTTTAGACGATATAAATGAATAATATGAATATCTATGTGACCATAGCCACCATAGCGTGGTTTAACAAGTGTTGAAACCTCTTTTCTCTCTATATATAAGGTATAATAATGAAAAAAAAAAAGATTTTACGTGCCGGTTACACAGACGTGAGAGCTGAGATTATATCGTGTGTATATGTAGTGTCGATGACCAGTGATAGAAAGTCTGTTTTTTTTTTTTTTTTTTTTTTTTTGCTGATTTAATTACGTTGTTATCCAGGAGAAAAAAAAAACATCCTTTGATAATCAGCGATAAAACTAATAAGACAAATCAAAACTTTTATTTTTCATATGCAAATGCCTTCTTAAATCATTTAGTTTATGCTCTTAGCCTTGTATACGGTCTTTTTTGCTTGTTAAAAATCCGTCTTGGTTAGAGTTAGATTCTCCTCTAAAGATTTCATGCCTTGACCCTTTTTTTTTTTTTTTTTTTTTTTGCCCACTCTAATTCTCATTATTAATACAAAATTTCTGTAAAACATGAAACCCATTTGTCAATTGAAGTAAACAGGTGTTATCTTTTCTGATGGAAAAAAAAAAAAAAAGAAAACAAGTTAGATTTTTTTTTTTTTTGTTATTACTTATCAATGTTAAGAGACATTGTGTCACAGGAATTGGCCTGGAAGTAAATAAGTTTAATGAGCCCCTGATAAAACTTTTTTTTTTTTTTTGAATATTTAACTACTCTTGTTGAGTCTTTCTTTTTTTTTTTTTTTTTTTTTTTTAAAAAATGAGTATCAAACTTATTGTATCTGATAATGTCAGCTAATCCTCAATATGTAATTTGAAAGATGCTAAAAATTAATAAAGTCGTTCCTGTTTTAAGAGATTTGGCTATTTCATGGTAACTACTGTGCCTTTGACATTCCTTACCAATGACCAAAAACACATGGTACATCAACAGATAATAATGATAAAATTCTATTCTTGTTTTCATGATGAATTAAACAAATGAAGTTTTCTTTTTTATGATATCAAATTTCAAGTGTAACTACATGGTAGCTGTTTTTTTAAAAAAAAAAAAAAACATTTCTCTCGTTTTTTAATTCTTCTGTCCGTCACTTTAAAAAAAAACTACCAAATAAAACACACGGCGGCATCAAAACAATAATACAACCACCACCCTGATGTTTTTTTTTTTTTTTTTTTTTTTGTTAAACGCTGACTTCGGTGGTTTTCTTGCCACTTAGAACCTCCGCAAAGCCCACCACTTGCTTGTCTTCCACCAGAACACCACGCGGCCCCAGAGCCGATAGTACACGGTTCAGCTGATTAATTTTGCTCAGTTTGAGCTTTAGGCACACGCCAGACACTGGATCAAATGTCTTTACAATTGCAATCGCGCTACCTTGCTGTGACGGATCAGATCCCGTAGCGTCTTTCACATCCCCAGTAGTGGTAGTAGTAGTAGTAGCAGCAGCAGCAGACTGTTTACTAGCACGTTTTTTCTGCTTGTGACTGTAAGTCGTGGTTATCCGTGTCTAAGAATCAAATAAAAAAAAAAAGTGTTAGTATATATGACTGTGGTAAGAAAAGGAAAAAAAAAAAAAAAAAATTCAAATCAGAAATTAATCATGATATAAAAATTGATTCTTACAGTAGTAGGACGAGCTGTGAGAAGATCATGAGACTTTTGAATAAATTTATCAATAGATTTGAATGTTGTCATTGCTGCTTTGATATATCTAGTTGTTTTTTTTTAATGGTGTGTGTGTGTGTGTGTGTGTTGTATGAATACTTGATCAATCTTTGATCATTGAAAACAAGGAAATAGGTGGTGACTTTTTAAGTATTTTTTAAAAAAAAAACAAATCAAAATTATTACCAGATCACGTGATAATTTTTTTTTTTTCTCAAAACTATACAGGTCGAGTTTGTTTTACCAGACTAAAAAATGAATTTGTGACAAAAATGAATTTAGATAAATTATATTATTCTTTTCATTAAATTTCTATTCTGTTTTTTTTTTATAGTTACTTAAAAAAAAAAAAAGACTATATAGAAAAAGCTATCGTGTAAAAGTTAAATTACTTGGAGATGTCCACACTCTTTTTTTTTTTTTTTGTTTTCTTCTCTAACGGACAACAATTTCAAAATCGGTTTGACTAAAAGTAAACCCGACACAAAGTTGTCACTATAGAAAGACCTAGTTTTATGAGTAAAAAAAATATATATATATATTGACAAGCTCTATACATTAAAAGTTAATTATAAATTAGAAAGAAGCTGCGGTAGGGAAAAAAAAAAAAAAAGAGAAAGAACTTTAACCATATCTTTGATGCATTTATTCAAAGTCCAAAAGAAAAAATTCCAAGGTCAAGCTCTTAAAAAAAAAAAACTCATGTATTATATATATAAGTATTATTACTATATTGTTTATTTAGGTGTCTATTGTAATTAAATACTGAGAAGACACCAGGCTCACACCTGGGTCTGGGGCAATTTGTAACGCCCCCCCCCCCCCCCCCTCCCTCTCTCTTCTTTGCAAGCTGGTCTCATTTTATATACGTATAATTTAATATTCAAATTAGTGAACCTTCAGTCTTTTTATGCTTTAGTTGAGTCTAATACAAATACTTGAAAGCTTTAGGACGCGAAAAGCCTTGGCTTTTTTTTTTTTGGCTGATAATAACTTGACCAATTTGTAGAATTCATGCTCTCTGATAATAAGTATATACTAGAGAACTTTGTATTTTTAGTCAACACCAAGATTCACTTTTATTTTTTTTTTTTTTTTTTTTGACGGACTAAAAATCATGAACAAAATAAAACTCTACATGATCAATGTTACACATATAAAAGTGGTTAAATATTGTGTATAGGATTGATTATGTATAGTTTTCGTCCATAATTTTTTGGTCTATCGAAAAAAAAAAAAAGTGACTGCAGATAGTTCTTCAGTCTATACTATCTGACTACAAATATCCCAACTTATTATAGCTTTTACAAACAATTGAAATTAAATTTGAAACCAGCTCTTTCAGTATTGTTATATATATATTTTTTCCTTCTCCTTTTTGAGTGTTCATAAGACATGAATTCTGTATCTCAGCACCAAATATTTAGTCTTAAATACTTGTGGTATAAGAGCATATCGCATCTGATTATTACTCTGAAATATTATTGATATGCTTTAAAATCTGTATGTCCAGCCTATTTTTTCTTCCTTAATCCCGTAGCCTCGTTATCATTTTCATAATCATCTGCACTTAGAATACTATCATCGTCATCATCATCCCATTTGGAGTAACCAGTATCTTCTTCCGCCACAGAGAAAACAGTCTCCCCTTGTGCGTTACTTGAGGATGAAGCTCCATTGCTGTTGTTATTGCTGGTTGCAGAAGTATTTTTCTCAACTTTGGCAGCAGACTCACTGGCTTTTCCACCTGAAGTTGTCGGCTCAGAATATTGAGGAGGAGGAGAAGCAGGTCTAGCTGCCTGTGAAAAGTTGTTGTTGTCATTATTAGTGCTGTTATTAATGCTCAGATTATCATCTTCGTCATCAGAGTCACGTAACGTGCCAATTTCAAATTCTTGTGCCTCATTTTCGTCTTGCGCCAACTGTGTAGACATTGCAAACCGGCGGTTGTTTTCAGTAGGTCTCCATATAAACGCAATAATGCAAAAATCGACAAAGTATACAACGTTGAGCCAACCGTCAACCATAAACCAACGAGACTGCCAATGATTAGTGATAAATTCCAATGGAGACTCATTAGCAAAAATTAAGGAATTCAAAAAGAAGAAACCAAAAATAACAAGAACAGATCCAAGCAACAGACGCCAAAGATTTTTGTACATCAATGCTTTGACATGTTGCTTGCGATCCTCCAAAAACTTAATGGTATGAGTCAGGGAAGACAGGATCCAAATATAGAAACCAGTCATAGTGAGAGACAAGGGCAGAATGACCAACAAAATCCAAGGACTAGTACTGTCAGGAGGAATAATATAAGAAGAGATGGTGTACAGGATAGCAAATAAGAAATGGGCAGCACCCAATGCTCTGCATTTCCACATCACATCACCAAGCGAAGGTTTGACAACTCCATATCCCAAGCATACAATCAACAAAAGGAAAAAGGTGAATGCATTACGGAATGAGTTGAAAATGGAAAGAATTACCAAGTAAACCTTACTTCCAGTGTTTTGTTCGGTGCGATTTAAAAACTCATAGTATCCCCAAATAACAATCATCTCAATCACTAGGAATCCGCAAATAGCTGTAATGTAGTTTTGAACAGGCAAAATGTCGTTGCGGAATCTGACATATGAGAAAAGCCAAAATCCCAAAACAACAGCATAAGCAATAGCAGCCCCAGCGTAAAATGAAAGCTTGGGAACTTGACTGGCAGACAAGTGACCAAAAGCATTTTGAAACACGGTAGCTGCTGTATATTTAGTGCTTTCGGATAATGTAAAAGTTGAAACGCAGTAGTATCCAGACTTCTTGACAGGGTAGTGAATAGAAGTAGGCTTTTTGAGGTTAATATTTTGTGTGATAATAGGCGCATATAAGTTGTCATGGTTATTAACAATAAATTGACCAAGGTCATCTTTAGAACAGGCCTTTAGTTCAATAGCACTTTCATCGCAAATATGTTTTTTCTAAAACTGTTCGTTAGTCTCCATCCTCACTTGAATGAAAATCATGTAATAGTTAAATAACTCACCATTGGATAACCAGATCCATCATTGACTTCAATTCCCAAGCTTTCAATATCTCTGTATTCAAAAAGAACAATAGAAACCCAAGCATCATTCTGAGATTCCGGGGCAGAAAATGCAACTGAAGTACGATAGAAAAAAGGAAGAAAAAAAAAAAAAAGAAAGGGGAAGGAAGTCATGAAATTAGCACCACTGAGCTAGGAAAATGTTAAATAATGTCAACTTACCATCAATATACGAGTCAAAAGGACCATTCCAGTCCTTTTTTGAATATACACCATTACACACCTGGCGATTTTGATTATCCTAAAAGCTGAGCGTCAGAAACAAAAGTTATCCATATATACATGTTGATTAATCAAAAAGCGAACCACTTACTACTTTGAGAATATTTGCCTGAACGCAAATAGCAAAGCTTAATAGTGCAATTGACTGAACTAAAAGTCTGCCAAAAAAAAAGTTGAAGTTTCGATTTGTCATATCAATAATTAAAAGGTTACGTGTATCGAAAGGATGAAAAAACCAAGAAATTTGATAGCTTTATAGTCTACCCAAAAAAAAAAAAAAAATTCCAAAGATGAATTTAACAATAATTGTAAATTTTGGCCAAAAACACAAAGCTGATAGTCGGGGTCTGAGTCAATTGAAAAAAATTTAATGTTGTTGGTGTTTGCTTCAAGATAAAAATTGAGGTTTACCCTTGTGATGATTCTGCCTGGTTGTATTCGGTGTTTTAAATTTCAACTCTAAACAATTGACTGAATTCAATCACAAAGTTTACAAATGAAAATCAAATAATAATAAAAAAAAACTTCTTCGTACTGATCAATTTTTTTCAGAATATTCAAAGGTAGTAATTAACTTGTAATTGGAAAAAAAAAAGAGAGAGGAGGTAATTTGGTGGTAGAAAGTAGTTGAATTCTGATTTTTAATAAATAAAAAAAAACTGCATCTCTACCACGTAAAAAGGACACAGGATCTTGAAATAAGGGTTAGGTTATATGCAACTCCGTAGAAACAAAAAAACCTTGTTGATTTTAGGTAATTTAACATTTGACTTTTTCCATTATTGTCAAAATGGTGCAACAAAATAACTAACATAAAAATTACAGATAAAACTGTTAAAAATGCCTATGCATGCCAAGAACCAATGTAAATTATCATATAAAAATTGCAACTAATCCACAATAATAAATTTGCCAAAAAATTCTTTACTGGTTTACGTATCATGATGCTACTTATTGCTTTTATTAAAGTGTTATTTCTTTGTAGAGTCTAAAACTGATTTACAAAAAGAAAACTTGCTTGTTAACCAGCGCATCTAGGAGTAAACAAGTTTCAAAAACAAAGAATCATCTTAAGATAGTTCAGCAACATCCATTTCTGTAAAAACTCTGCTGGGCACACTTGATTCATCTTCATGATTGCCCTGTTTTGTTTCTTCGACCGTATGAAAGTTAATTGGTTCCGTAATGAACATAGTATTTCTGATATTTTTAGCTGGCTTGAGAGATTCCAAAGATGAAATCTCAGTTTCAATAGAGCCAATAGTTTCGGTGGAAGTTGCGCTATTATGTCGGGAAATATTAGAATTAATACCGCATGTGGTATATTGCCAATCTAAATCTGTTGAGTGTGTAAAGTTTTCGTCGTACGGAATTGTCATATCATCTAAAAACGCATAAAGAGTTTCACTTGGCTCCAAAACTGGAGTGTTATCACACGTATTAAAAACAGCTTTCTGAGTTAAATTCAACTGATTTGCAGATTCTGAAGGCAAAAAAGAAGTAAAATTGGCTTTTTCGTTAAGAGAAACACTTGAAGAAGACTTAGCCATAGGAAATATGTTCATTTCTAGTGACAAATCGGAATAATCTCTTGTAAATGAAGTGTCATCTAAAGAAATATTTTTTGTAAGCCCACAAAACTTTTGTGGATACAGCTGTTTAATACGTAGAAGTTGTGGCTTGAGTAAAGAGGCAGGCCCTGTTAAATGATGAAAGAATGTTGATGAAGCCTGCGATTTCTCGGTAAAATCTTGACAAGGAAGCCATCGATCAGCCGTTGAGAAAGATTTAATATAAAATAACGGGCATTTGGTAGATTCAATTTGCAAATCTGCTATATTGGTGCTCCAATTAAGGTCCATATAAGTAACCATCTCAATATGTTCCATTGGAACCTTCATCAAAAAATCTTCAGTATTGTTAAACAAAATATAATTAATTGTAGCATCGTCAAAAGAAAACAAAACTTGAAACTTTTTAAATCCTGAATCACTTTTGTAATTTTCTCTCCAAGATCCAATATTAATTGAGAGACAAGAAAGAAGAATGAAATCTTTTGATAAACTTGCTGTCAAAATAGACTTATTGTAATCATTAGATTTCAATGATGGTATAGAGGTTTCTTTTGCTAGAAGCTCTCTATTTGGACTTACCGCCGTAGATGATACCATCGATGTAGCCTCAGAAAACCTTTGACTAAATCCATTATGAAAGTTGATATTAATCCGGTTTGTAACCCGCTTAGACTTTGCTCGTTTGTTTTGAAACCATATTTGAACAGATCTTTCAGTCATATCAATCATTTGCCCAATTTCTTCTCTTCTTTGAGAATTAGGCGTGTTATTAATAGTAAATTCATCTAGAAGAACTTGAAGCTGTTGTGGAGTTGCCCTTTGCCTTTTTTTGTTTTTTTGCTGCTGTGTAAGTGTTGACTTTTTTTGACGAGCAGAAGTTGCTTTTTTGTGGGTGCTGTCTGAAGAACTCATGGCAATAAAAGTTGTATCTCAAAAAATTGACAATCACTTATTAATGATGAACATAAATTTGTGAGAAATAGAGTATTAAACGCCTGATTGAAATGTGAAACAACAACACCAGAAACCTCCAGAATTTAAGGACAATTTATAGACTTTATAAATTTGTTTTAATTCAAATAATAAAAAATCTTTGAACTTGAAGAATAAATATTTTTCTGAAGTTGTAAGGTTACAAAATCACCGGCATTGAAAGAAAAACCAAGGAAAGTTACTTTCATGCTCAATCGCGTCTTTACAACAACAAAGTTTAAAAACTTTTAGGTTCAAGTCGTTACTACTTACTCTCTTTGAATTGGCGGCTGGCTATTTAAATAGTAAAAAAAAAATGATTCCTCTTACTGACTGTTCTTTTTCTTTTTAGCAAATAATTTTTAGATGTATCACTGAAAGAATAAGCATTTGACTAACCTATGTTGTATACACCAAATTATATTGGCATGAGACCGGTTGGCAACTGGCGACTTTAAAAATAATGATAAATCTTTGCATAAATTTTTTGTTTGAATCAAGATAGGAACAAGTGCCATCACCGTACCAGCTTCCCTCTGTCTAGTACAGTTGGCTTGCTCACAAAATAAAATAGCTGAAACTTGAACTTTATGAAATAAAACTAATCATACAATGATCTTTTGATATCTGTGATACCATCTTGGGAAAAGTATCTGTGATAAAATACTCGTATGTCAAAACAAATGAAATAGTACACTATACTTTTATTGAAATAGAGTTTGTTCTGATAGGTTATGTTTAATAATGTAGTTGCTGATATCAATCTCTATTTTTGTTGTTATCGCTCACAAAATAAGACCTGCAAATAAAAACTTGTGTCAACGCTATCAAGAATTGAGTTAGTTAATACTGAATAGAGGCAAAAGTTCACAAAATACAAAAATGTGATTTTAATAAATATGCCAACATATATTTTTTTCAAAAAAAAAATTAAATAAATGAAAGAGACAAATGCGTATATTATTTGTGTATATTTGAAGTAAAAATATCGATTTGTGCGTGTGGCCACCGATTTGTTTGTAAAGAAAAAAGTACTGGAATTAAAAACTAAAAACTTGTGGCACCAAAATATTTAGCACTCTTAACCTGTTCAAAACTTGTAATTTTTTAAAATGTATTGCAACAATTTAAGTATATGTCAAGTTCAAACATAGTTGTTTTACAAACAATATCTAACTGTAGTTGGACTCTGTTATTTTGCAAAATCTGTTTTTATTTGACTGGATTTGATTCAATTTAAAAAACTTAAAAAAAATCACAAAATTTAAAAGATATCTATGTATTTATTTGTTTTGATTTATTTTTAAACCTTTTTCTCTATTGCAATTCTGCTATTTTTAATTTTGAGCTCTCTTTTTTTGGATAGTTTACTTGTAAGTGACAAGATTTTTTAGTGGATACTATATATTGTTATCCAAGACCAAATTTTGACTGCAGTGATAAGAAAAAAAAATAATAAAATAACTCATTTTCAATTTCACAATTGCCAGTTATTTTGCTTAAAAACTTTAGCAAATGCATAAAAAAACTTTCAAAAATAGTAAAAATATTTATACTTTTAAAAAGCTGCCTTAATGAGCTTTTCTTTTTACAAGATGTAATCATGAAAGGCTTGACAAGATTCAAATGAAAGGTATATACTGTCAAATACAGTTTTATAAAAAGTGCTCAATTTAAATATTAGTGCCTTTTTTAGTTTCTATGTTTCAATAAATGTACTTGTAATTGGATGTATACAGAATTTGCTTAATACAATTTTTGTGAAATAATAAGAGTACAAAAAATTGACATGTACATATATACAGAAAAAAAATATATATATATATATATGACATGTTTTTTTTCTACATCTACAGTTATTTTCAAGTTGAGCTAATATCAATAGGACCGTAAAAATATTTTAATATATTATTTTGTGCCAAAAGTTTGAAAAGACAGGATATGTTTAATTTTTAAAATCTATAAATTTGTCAACATGTTAGAACACTGAGAATATCAATATCCAAGTAAACTTAAAACATGACATCTTAGCATTTGTTTTTTGAAATATGTATACTAGTTCAAAAAGACATTCATAAAAGATTGAATAATTTTTATTCAAACTATTTTGATCACTATAGTCCTGAAGTATTTGACTTCAAGAAAAAAAGCATCTACGTATATTAACGTATAAGTAGTAAAATCTAGAAAATTGTTAGCAAATAAGGTGCTGTGGCATAAATTATAACAATGGGTGCATCTTTTAAAAACGGTTCAATAAAATTGCAGCTCATAAACTAAAAGGAAACTTATTCCCATAATTTTTAAATGCAAATTAGACTTATTGAATCATACGTATATGTAATTCAATATTCTAGAGTGAAGTTATAAAGTTGTTTCACAATATAGGCTTTTAAAACATTACAAGTCTTGGTGTTTATTCAAGTAGTAATACTGTTCTGATGAGATTTGGCGCTTATTCAAAAATATACGTTAAATTCACAATTAGCAAAAGCTAGGAGCTGGACAAGCAATTTGATAAAAACAAATTTGTATTCAAATTGAGGATTACACCTTTTAAAACGCATTCAACAAGCTTACAGTAAACGTGATATAGCATCTAACTTTGAGTGAAGTTCAATGTTGATAAAATATATTAAAACCCAAATTCAAAAATTTATTTTTAGTATTTTACAAAGAAAATAAAAATTTCAATGAACCAATGTATTAAGTTTTGTGCAACATGGTACAAATATGATTACATAGCTTCTTGTATTCTTGTAAGTCGAGCTTAATCCTCAAGTTACAAATCTAGTCAAACTGAATTGACTTTATTGTTTTCTTTTTAACAGAAAGTAAAAAAAATAACTAATCTATATAACAAAATCTAAAATTTGCGGTTACAAATTAGTGCACTATTTTTTTTAGTCTTGTTTTTTTTTTTTAAAAAAAAAAAGAAATCACAACTTTGCTTTTTATCAGGACTGTGAGATCTAGTTGTAACCAAACCCCTGACTTAAACTTTTTTTCATTGAGTGCATCCAAGCATGAAACCATGAGTTGTATCAAGAACTTTATTATTCAGACTTGGGTCTTTTGTAATGACAAAAAAAAGTTATTTGCTTCATTCAGAATACTCCCGTGAAGTAAAGTGTCACAACATGAGTTTGCATTAACATGACTTTTAAAAGACGCATTATGTGTTTGTTTCCTATTATAAAAGCAAGAACCATAAGGGTTTTTGTAATATAGTAAGCTTAATACACGCTTTTTGATGTTCCAATGTTCCGTATCACGCTAAATTATTTAAAAATTTGACAATAATGTGATATTGTTTTTTTTTCATAGAATATTGAAAAATATGTAGCTCAAAAAAAAACATTGTAATTCAAAAGCTGTTAAACCCATAAGTCACTGATTTTTCAATATCAAAGTCAGGAATTTTATTTTTAAATTGTGAAAAGTAGATCAATTCAACAATGTATTTCAAGTCCAAAAAAAAACTGTTCAATTTTGTTGCAGGATTTATTTTTTTCAAAAAATAAAAAATTAATGACTGTTATTTATACATTTGAACAAAGAACTAGAACCGGCAAAACCCTAACTCGTCTGCTCCAATTTGCATGTTATTTACTTGCTATATACGTACTGTGTTTAAGCATACGAGAACCACAATTGATATATTCTACCTATAAATAGATGTTTGATTTATTAATACACACACAATTTTCAGCAGAATATATATATTTTTTGATTATAGATTTTATTCAAAAATGGTTAATTGTTATATGCCTGTTACAGAGACACAAGTACACTATAGTTCCATATTTTAAGGATTTTTGGATCAAAAAAAATAGGTTTCACTCCTCAAGCTTTTATCAAAAAAAAAACCCCCTTTTTTTTTAAAAAATGGTTTTGCTTTAACACAGTATTTTGAAATCAAGTACGCATGAAGTCTAAAAGGCAACTTCGACTTCACAATTAGACAATTCTTGTACTAAACTCTGATATCTGAAAATTTATATCTAGAAATAGCTGTTTTGACTATCATAAGCCTCTTTGTTAGCAATTGCTTTTAGTTAATCTTTTAAAAGATTGTAGCGTGAAAAGATAGTGCACTTCAGCAGCTTGCTTCGTCTTCTATTGCCATCAGGTAATGCCTAGAAAATATGTCTATGTAATCTGATAATAATAATAATCATGATAATAATGATAATAATAATAATAATAATAATAATAATAATAATAATAATAATAATAATAATAATAATAATAATA
>QVTG01000439.1:0-17352 GCA_013305925.1 Geotrichum reessii
ATAATAATAATAATAATAATAATAATAATAATAATAATAATATAATAATAATAATAATAATAATAATAATAATAATAGTAATAAATAATAATAATAATATAATAATAATAATAATAATGATAATAATAATAATAGTAATAATAATAATAATAATAATGATAATAAAATTCTTGTCACTATAGCCCTTGCCCACTACACGTATAACGACATTCTTGACCAAGAAATACTCAGGTTACGAGAAATTTGCCTAAAATTACGTAATCGTTTACAGAAACAAATCAGAGAAAACAAGTGGTGGTGTTGTTGACCAAAGATTAGCTCAAATGGGTAAATTTATATTTCTTGTAACAGATAGAAACTAATCATCTAACAAGAAATTTTTAAGCACAAAAATTAGAACTGTATCTTTTCAAGGAAAACGCAAAGATATCATTATTAAAAATTTTTTATTAAAAATCTTCTCGAGACCTTTAAGAGACAATAAGAGCAAAGAAAAATACGATTGGCAAACAGTCACATTTCAAAACCTAGCAATTACTTTTGAGCTCAACTACAAACACTACAAAACTGATCAAGACAATCTAGTTATCAGGCGAAAACTATTATTTTGCCACGCATTATAGTAAGTGTTGCAGATATCAAACATATGACTCAATAAGTCCGTATTGTTATCAACAAGGAATTTTTTCAACAGTTCCTGCTGTTGTAGTCATATTTCAAAAACTCTTTTAAATGTTCAGAGTCGAAGTCATCTTCAGGTTAGAAATTCCCGGGTCTTGTTATCTTTGTAAGTATTCTTGATTCCCTATACTCTATAGTACTTTAAGGGCCAAATATTTCGAACATTTTCACTTACAGCAAATCATATACACCGTCTTGCATATTTGAACTTGGTATCTGACACGTGATAATATTTCAAGATAAGTCAAAATGACCCCTCAGATCCAAAAAAACTGTACGACGATACTGTCATGTTCTCAACTCTCAACTTCCAGCCGACCGTTCTATCTAGAAAAGACTGGTCAACTTTTGTCAGCAAAGTTTAAAACCATCTATGGCCATACAGAGAACAAGGCATTTCACGTTTGCAATACAACCAAATACTTATTGGTCATTTTTCCCATATTGAATGGGTGCGTATTTATGTCAATGAAACGCAAGACCACTCAGAAACTGATAGAAAAATATTCTTTGCAACAGGATCCTTTACAATTATACGAAAGAGCTAGGATTCGAGATTTTGACAGATACGAGAGTGCGAGCAATACCCAACATTATGCGATTTTTTATTTTTGGGAATATTTACAAATCTTCTCGCCAAATTAGAAAACTCGGATCAATACAAGGCTTATCTGAATCTTCTTGGAATTATTACAAAGTGGACGCGCAATGAACAAAACAATTTCTCTATGAGAAGAAATCATCTTAATGTATTTGATGCTATTTACAAAAGAATTACAGCAGAAACTGTAAAAGATGCAATTATATTTTCTAATAAATTAGTAGACACGAGAGCTTTGATCAAGAAACGGTATTTAGATATTCCACAAAATGTGATTCCGGAAAAAAAACTGAAATTAGAGAGATCTATAGCACAGAAGTCTCAGCCATCTTTTTCATTTTCATTAGCTGTATGCAGTACTAAAAAATATGTCAAAACTTTAAAAAAGCACCAAAGATGGATCACGTCCAAACAAACAAAGCAATTAATGAATAGTCATTGAATCATTTCTGATAAAAATAGACACTTTCAATCTTTTAAGCTTCCTACTCACGGTCAACCGCTGATCATCACAAACCAAGAAAAAGAATTTCGTTTAACTACCGGTCTCTGTAAGCGATGCGGCAACCATAAAAATAATGATAGAACTACATGTATTCTAAACTCTTTGTACAAAGGTATTGAGGTCGACAATGACACAATTCTTGATAAAATTTTAAAAATCTGGTTCTTTCATAAAACAAATTTTATCTATAGTTAATAATCTCAGATTTTGTTGTTTTTAGGATAACTCATCAGCTAAATTCATATTAATTAGCAAACTCTTGACTATTGGAATTATTTCTAACAATTTGATTTTTGAATTTTGCTATCAATCTACCAGGTGCTATTTATCTTAGGTTTTCTTAGAACATTTAATAGTTCATGAAGAATTGGGCGCCATTGAACTCCAGCATCAGTAATGCATGCTAGTAAGTCAAATAGAGATACATATTTTTAATTCAATGCATTTTTTTTGTCCGTATGTCTGTTATTATTTTTATTAGTGTAATTATATAATGTGAAAACAATAAACAGTCTTTAAATAGTTATCTATACATTTTAATAAAATGTTATAATTATCACTTTGTGATTTATCTTTAAGAGACCACAAAAATCAGACTAACTCCATTCTTAAAAAAAACTTGCTTAATATCTGAAACTGGTTTTAGTTTCAAAAACAAGAATAAAAAAAGTGAGTTCATGCGTTTAAAAGCAAGTCTTGTCCAAGTAGTGAAGTATTCAATTAACTAAACTAACAGAGCCCGGTGTTTAGCAATCCAATTTTGAGAAGTTTAAAAAAAATTTAATCCAATTGCAAAATCCTTTGGCTTTAAATCAAGCTTTTTAATTGTAAATATTATGCGTCACCTGTTTTCTTGAAATTTTTTTTTTAGTTCTTACTCAAATAATGTAGATTTCAGTTTTATTCTTAAA
Organism: Geotrichum reessii; assembly: GCA_013305925.1. NCBI lineage: Eukaryota > Fungi > Ascomycota > Dipodascomycetes > Dipodascales > Dipodascaceae > Geotrichum > Geotrichum reessii. The sequence goes on from QVTG01000439.1 coordinate 2,699, forward strand.
AAGCTAGTAAATATTTTAGCTTATAACTGCTTTTTTGCGTCAAATTGTTCTATTGCGTTTTTTATCACCATTTTAGTTCAAGAACTTTGCAACGTTGCTAGACTTTGAATTTTTAACTAATCTTACTGCCAATAAAAAAACTCAAAAAAAGATCTAGGCATTGCTCTTGTAAAAAGATAATAACAACAAATGTACAAAAAAAACGATTAGCTAATCTGAAGTCAAAAAAAATCATTTTTTCAATCCAATTATCAAAAAAATAATTTCAGGGCACCTGATTTAAACAGTTGTTGTCATCTTTGTTACAAGACTGAAACCAAAGTGGCTTCATAGATTGATTCTTTCCAAATTTATGTTGTTGCTGATATTCATCAAATGAAATACTTGATAAAAACTAAAAAGGTAAGATATAAAAGAAAAACATAAATAGATAAAAAAATATGTTAATTGTTTTTACATCACGTAGTTATTTAATAGAAATTATAACAAAGATACGCAAAAAAAAAATTGAATTCTTAAATATCAGTTTTTATTAGACTTAAACCCTTTTACTGTCAATGCGCTTTCGGTACCTCTGGCATTCGATGGCGCCCACGAAATATTAAATAATTTAAGGAAAACCTAAAATAAATATTATCTAGTGGGTTGGTACGAATATCACCAGTCATTAAAAGAAGAAAACAAAAATCTTTTAAAAATGTTATAGCTAGACTACAAGACGGCACAGAAAAAGTTGAGTTCACAATGCAGACTTAATAGCTTGTCATATTTTTTTTTTTTGAAAAGAAAAAAAAAACAAAAAGCTAAGACTATAATCATGATTCAGTCCAATCCTGATATGAAACTATATTTAAGGATTAATTAATTGTTGCAAAAACCAAAAATAAGTATTGATTTAAGTGTGGGCTCTTAATTAGGACCTTGTCTTATTTACACGCATATATGTATTTAAAACGCTTTTAAGATTCAATTATCAATGATTAATTTTTTACGTTATCACACACTCTTTGAATTGGATTACTTCTCACAGCTTACTTATGATACTTGATATTGTTAGTTGTTTTCGTTGGTTTATTCGGTATTTATAAACAATTATATTATTTAAATACATTTATTAAATTCAGTTGATTTGATTCTTGTTACAATAACAAAAATATCCAAAAAAAAAAAAGAAAAAAAAACATTGAAGTAAGCATAGTACTGTACTGTTCTTTTTTTTGACGCAAACCATTTTCCTTTTTTTTTTTTGATTCACCTTGATTGATATGCAATTTGTTTTAATTACAGATTCGTTCTATATGCATATATAAGTGCGTTGCTTTATCTCATAGATAATTATATAGTTAGGTTGTTGTGTATATGAATATATTGATAAGATTTTAGAGATTGTCTTCCTGAAATAAAGTTTTATGAAATTGATGAATTTATAATGAAAACTTACAAGTACAGAAATTGATTAATTCTCAATTGTTAGTATTTTCCTTTGTTTCTTTAGCAAATTAGGTTTTATGATCATTTTTATTGATAAAAAAAAATAAACACTAATTCGTATTCTGTACAAATATTATAACTAAATCAATGCATACATAACAGAAGTTAATATTTTAATTTATAAATGGAGTTTCTGAGAAGTAACAAAGATTTTAAGAATTTGAATTAATTGATTTATGTAAAATTAAATGACTCTAAATGTCAAAACTAACAAATGTTGTTGGTTAACAATTTTATTGAGTTGACTGGACAAATTTTCAAGCTTTCGCACAGTGGAGTAGCGATTACCTTACAAGTTGTGTTTTCTCTATTTTTGACAAAATAAGTAGAAGAAAACATAATCAATTTTGAAATTTAGATATTCTCAAAAGTTAATTATAATTACACATACTTTGAATATCCCACTCGAAGTATTGTCATATCATAAATCTAAAAATTTGAACCTCAGCAGAATCAAGTATATATAAGTTTTAAACTAAGTCAATAATTGTTATTACTGCTAAATCATTTTATTTGATTACCGAGTTTTCGGTTTTCATTTAACTTCGTGAACCTTTTTCTTTGTACCTTATTAAATTGCAATTTTAGACTTATCGTTACTATGATTTTCCGATGAGGTACATATAAAGTTGGTTTCTCGATCTATTCTAAACTTTTTGTAAAGCTGTCTTCAAAAATAAACACTAAAATTTTTGATTAATCACATCTTTGTTACATTGTCACGGCAACCGGTTGTTATAAACCAGGTTTTGTAAAAAAACTTTCTAATGTTTTTAAACTTAAGACTTCAACTCATGAAAAAAGTCTTAAACAGAGCAAATCTAAAATGATATGACAATTGAGTAAACTGAAACGAAGGCATGTAGTTTTTAAGGTTATGCACTCTTCGGAGGTCAATGGTAATCAGATTAATGTGAACTGTAAACTACATTGCTCAAAATTTTAATTCTTAAATCTTTCACTGCAAAGAAGAGAATCTCCAAAAATGATAGCCTTAAGCCATAGGCTAAAAAAATGCCACTTTTGAATACATCTTTTTTGTAAAAAATCTAAAGCTTTTGAACAACAAAAAAGTTGAAAAAACCCACAAAGTTGGCGGGAATATATTTTAAATAATTATCTATATAGCAAATTGGTATTAAAGTCGGTAAAAGCCCGGTCATAAACTTTTTAGACAAAAACTAGAACAAATTGAAATGAAATCTTACATGCAAGAGAAGTATATAATACAACAAACATCATTACTGGTTTAAAACGTCTACATCTAAATTCAAAAATTGAATTACAGCATTTTACTTTGAGCAAGTTTACTTCCATGTTGGAGTTGTTTTTTTTTTTCGGACGTGTAGCTCAACTCACCAAAAAATATACTTACCTTCACTTTTTTGAGTTTTTTTAGGTTCTCTATATCTCAGTACTGCCGTTTTCAAAATTGACGAAGATATTGTGTGTTGGATAAGTTTGGGTGACTTCCTTCACTGCATCAAATTTATTACTTACAGCCTGCACAGTGGTCTCTAAAGCTATTGACAAAAAAGTATATAGTGGTTTGCAAATCAAGTTAACAAACATACTATATACCCAAATACAAACTTAAAATACCAGACCCGCTTTCGTTGTGTTAATGTTTGGTGAAATACTCAAACTTAGGTTTGGTTGATAAAGATTTTTTTAGGCTTTTTTTTTTTTTTGCTAAAACTTTTAAACACCATTTGAATTTTTTATTTTTTATATTATCTATCGAGTTATATAAATGAGGATTTAACAAAACACTTGGCTTTTGTTTTAAAAACTTATGTTCTGAACTTAGATCATGAGAAAGATCAAACTAATTCAAATTTTACAATGCCTTGTATTTTTTTTTTTTACCAAAACATCTACAATTCTTTAAATTCATAATTTTTATAACGTTTAAATAGTTGTTTAGTTTTTAGTTATTTGTATGATTTCTAGATAATCAATTTAAAAAATTCACACACTTTAATACTCAAGCCATTTGATCCGATTACTTATGATGTCACTTACTGTTACTTGAACCTTTTTTCTATCATTGTAGTAGGGTTAGGTTTGTTCTTTCGAAAATTCATGTCGAAAACTGAGTACTACAGTGTTCGTACATAGAATTATTCCCTAAGCTTTTAACGTTTTATTATTGTTTAATGAGTCTCTCTCTTTTCATCTATTTTTTTATTACCTTGTTGACGCCATTCTTTGTATTTGATTTTTTGGGTTTCTTTTACTGAATATTCATTGTCATATTTTGTATCAAATATTTTTTCGATGGTGTATTCATCAATTATTTCTTTCCCAATGTACCAGTCGCACGGGCACTGCGGTTACTGTGACAGCGAAACCGGATCCAAGATATTTGGGTTCAGAGCGTTTAAGATGTCGGTCAATACATATGGCAAATTATTAGAAAAGGGATTTCGTAGAAGCGGGACCTTTTTATATCGTCCAGATGTTGCAAATTCTTGCTGTCCGCAATATACCATTCGACTTCGTGCAGAAGAATTCAAACCGTCTAAAGAAGCAAAGAAGGTAATTAAGAATTTCAATAAACATATCGGAATCGATGACATTAGAAACCAAGAAAGTACTGGCAAGAATACGGAAACATCTAAAACAAAAAAAACAAAAGGCTCTGACAACAAACCATTTGATTTTGATGCAGCGATACAGTTATCAGAAAAGAGCGATCAGTTTGAAGTCCGATTACTAGATCCTTATATCACAGAAGAAAAATTTCAGCTTTACAAAAAGTATCAACAATCAGTACATGGTGATAACCCTGAATCTGTGACTAAACCTTCACTGAAAAGATTTTTATGTTCAAATCCTTTTAAACAGTCCTCTGGCATTACTTATGAGAGGTTAAAGACTGAGGGTGGGCATTTTCATCAAGGCTACTATCTCGACGGAAAACTAATTGCGCTTGCTGTTTTAGACGCATTGCCTGGTTTGTGTATTTCTTCCGTTTATTTTATGTACGACCCAGATTATAAACATCTTGATCTTGGAAAATTCAGCGCGCTCAAGGAGATTGCATTAACCAGAGCACTCGGACAAAAATATTACTACATGGGTTACTACATATATACTTGCAAGAAGATGCGCTATAAGGGCAACTATAGCCCAAGTGATTTGCTCGATCCCACATCAACGTCGCAGCCCGTATGGTATCCTCTCGAAAAATTTAAGGAAATGTTTGAGAAAAGCACTCGAGAGAACAAATACGCCACAATCCTCAATTGGAAGAGTTCGACTGACGACAGTGACTCTGAATCGGAATACTTTTGTCAGCATGTTCCTGGCGTTTTATCTTATGAAGAAGCAGAAAAGTTGTCTAATGGATTGAATGATTACTACATTTTACAACCCGATAGTAGTGGTACAGTTTCTATATTTGAAAATGAAGATCAAGATGAAGATCAAGATGAACACGAAAATGAAAATCAAAATGAGGACGGAGATGAAATAAGTGATGACGGTCAACATCACGATTTAAAATTTAGCCAATTGAATTTTGGACTTTTCTCTGACATCCCTGCAAACAAATTTTTCAAAAATATGTTTTTAGAACTAGTTGCCACACTTGGCCCTGATTTGGCATCTAGTTTTGGCATTGCTTTCATATGATAGAAAATCAGTTTATTGTCTTTACATCACATAATTACATAATTAAAATAATAATAACAAAGATATACAAAGAAGACGGAATTCAAAAAAATATTTGTCTCTGAGACTTTGAAATTAGTATTTTCAGCGCGCTTTAGGTGGTTCAGGCATTCGATGGCACTGAATTCTCCATGAAATAACACATGTGCTAAGGGAAACTATGATTGCTTGGTTTTTTTTTTTTTTTTTTGATAGGTAAATTCATCTCAGATTCGAGATTTTAGTTTTACTATTGAAAGTCGGATTATAAAAAGTAGATTAAAATGATTGCGGATGGCCTATCTTCAACGGACACCTTTTTGCTTACAAAAAGACTCCTAAATTTCTATCTTAACTAGAAATTTCAAATAGAAATAATTTTTCTTTCCATTTGCAATTATTACTTTGATACTTTGTTAGTTTTAATTTTACAGGTGTTTTTAAATATAAGATTTGTCGATAATGTAGCATTTTCTTTTGTTCATAGTTAAAGTCGTTTAAAACATAACTGACCCAATACGTTGGGTAATCCAACTGTACTGAACTAGGTTATATATATTTTTTGCTTAATAGTAAATCAAGATTGTTTAAAATTGTTTAGGTGGTGTTGTGATAACCAATATTAAAAACCCAAGCAGCAAGGTTTGCTTTTCAGTAGGTTCGAATTCCAAGAATAGTCATTTGTAGAAAATTCTCAACAAGAATCTCTACAGTATTACAAAGGAAATAAGCAAATTATAATAAAACTTAATTTTGAAACACTCAGTAATATCCGGTGGTGGATTGAAACGGTCCAAGCAAGTAGAGTGTTCAATTCTCGCTAGATCTTCTCAAACCATTAACTACGCAATTTCAGAGATCTGCTACTTAAAAAGACAACTATATTTAAATATTTGTTTTGGACAAAATAAAACACTCTTTTTTCTTTTTTTTGAAATCTAAAACTTCAAAAAGTCTACCGGCTTAGTGTTCTTTAAGTGCCAAAGTTGACACTTATCTAAAAAATAAAATTTCTTAATTTAAAAACAATTAACTTGGAATGAGACAAATTATGCGAAGATCGTAGATGAACTGAACAAGCATTATTAGCAATTCTAGACATCTGAATTCAGATTGAACTTCAACCATCCTATGGTATTATACTTTTGTACAATTTTTAATGCACCCACAGCTCATATTTCTGACTAATACAGGATTTTCTTAGCAAAAGTTAGAATTAGATATAATTCCTTGAACTTTTACTTGTTTCTATCAACATTGATTATTTATTAGACAACATTAAAAAAAAAAAAAAAACAGGTTTTTAGTCAAATCCCAATTTAACCTTATTGGCTTTGAATCACCTCAGCTTTGCAGTTTTTAATGAAGTCATCAATAGTTTTGCCAGTAACTTATTCCACTTGTGGTAGAGATTTTTTTTTGTTTGTGAAACTTCGTTTTACTCAACCTCGCATTCACTATTTCTGTAGGCATGAAAAATCAGCTTGGTACAAAGCCCACTGATATAAATCGATTTTGGGGTATTAAGCCATCTTGAAGCTTATGACATATAAACTCAATTATAAGTATTTTGTCTACTATATTGTTTTTGAGCTCATGCGGTCAGGTTCAGTTCTTCTGTCATAAATTTTGCTACTGTTTATATGCCTTTCCCTGTATTCAATTGCTATGTGAAATTTGAATCAAGAAATGTTTTGAGTAAAAAATGTCTTTTACTCTTACTTTTTGACTAGTATTTGATAGTGTTTAATTGTTTTAAAATCACCACACTTACGGTTGTAGTCTATAGAAACCCATCTTTTTTTTTCTTTAATCATTTTGGTTATTTATTAGGTTTACATAAACAAATACGAATCATAAACTCAAGTGTCAGTCAAGTCCCAACTCTGCCGGCTTTAAATCTTTTTATCCTTGCAGTTCCCAATAGAGTCCCCAATATATTGCTGGGATTGTGTGGCTTTTGCGGGAAGAACTCTTGTTACGTTCGCGTAACAATTTGTTATTTTCCACCTCGTATCTATTTTCGTAGGCATAAAAAACCAACTTAGGAAAAAGCCCGCTCAAATCAATCGTCGGCTGCGTGATAAACTGTCTTGGAGCTTGTGGCTCATCAGCTCAAATGTGGCTTTTCAGGAATTTCTTTTGATGTTTTACCTCTTTGCTCTCGCGGTCAAGCCTTGTACCTCTGACAGAAACTTTACTATTGCTTGTAGGCCTTCCCGTGTGTTCAGCGACTCAGTGAGTTTTTCAAGTCAGGCGATGCTTTGCGCGGTGTCTGTCTTTTACTCTCAGTTTTTGGAACAGTATTTAATGACATGTTGTATAGTTTCAAACGCTCCACATTCACAATTGTAGTGATCCATGGAAACCTTTTTTTTATGTAGATATTCTCCCAAGGTTCCGTTGGTAGTTCTAAGTTGTGTGATCCAGCTCAGAACTTCTCTGGGTTTGTTCTTAAATATATCGGCTGTGATAAGTACTTCATGTTTGTTGTTGGGCAGACTTTATTATCTGCTGTAATCTGTTTGTACCATTTACCGCACTTAGATTCGAGAAACAAATTGTATTTTTCACTCCACTTGTCCAGCAAGCTTTTATGAGCTTGAGTATGGCTTTTTAGGCATTTTGTTGATTTAAAACTATCGTTTACATGATTCCCTATATTGTAGATAGTACACACGCGAGTTTTAGAAAGAGGCACGTGACAAGGAACGATTTTACTAGTTGGTACCATTTCTCACTTTCTAATTTCTTGTTTATGGGGTCCTTGATAAACTTTTCCTATCAAAAAGTATGTAAAAAATGCCAAACAAAACAAAAACCATCACCAATAACAAAAGACAAAGCCACCTACTCACCCAGTTGCATCACCACCAGTATCATCACTAAATACCGCCATCTTTTCTATCATGAGCGAAGCGTCATCACCTCCATCTTTACAAGAAGAAGGGCACCAAGTTCTAGTGACTCTAAAACTTTCATCCAAGCTTCTTACTCAGCTAGCTAGTAGTAATAATGGAAGCAACCAGGCATCCTTGGTCACAATAGGAAACGGCAAGAAGCCTAATACACCCAAGTTATCACAAGGTCAAGTGTCAAACAACACACACGCAGTGTCATCAGCAGCTAATTCAACTTCGCGCGGCTCATCTAACGTGTCTACAAATGCTGCGCGTAACTCACTAGACAGGACAGGAAAACCAGTTCGTAAATGGACGAAAAGCAATATTGAACTCAAGTCATTCACAGGTTTCAAGTACGATATAGTGACATGGTCTGGCGGACCAAAAGAAATAACTGTTGATGATGACACATTAACTGGAAATAAAACTCCTCCACAGTCACAGCAGTCTGCGTCTGGTCAAAATACGCCAAGCAGCAGCATACCAGGCACTCCGTCCCAGGGCGTTGCGCGGCGGAACGGCGGTTCACTGCTGGCCCAGTCCCCATTGACACCTAGCGACTTTTAATCAATTAACACATATCAAAACTTTTATTTATCAAGGTACAGCAACAGTTAACTTCTGTTGTATATAAAGCCAAAACTTAATAATGACAGTAATGAGAAATCTGTTTTTTATTGAATGCAAGCAAAACAAAAATTAAATAAAAAATTAGGCAATGACAGTAATTTAAGAAAACCCGTTTACTCATCAGGTTCTTGATATCTTTGCATAAGTAGTTTCTTGTATTGTTCTGGATCTTTGTCGTAGAGCTGGGCAGCCTGTGCGTTTAGGGGCGATTTGTTGTTAGGTTCGCCCAACAGCGATTGCAAACTGAGCAGAATAGTCTGTACATTGTATACAGCTGACCATTTCTCTTTCAAAATGTCTAAACAAATGTTGCCGCTCATGTCAACATTTGGGTGCCACATTGGGCTTGTGAACTTGATTGTGGGCGGCGAGTAGGGGTAGTTAGCGGGAAATTGAATCGAAAGCTTGAATTTCAAACCTTCGTAGAAAGTATCCACGGGACCCTCAACGGTGCCAGTCCATTTGAGAAGATTTGCATCAGACTCAGGGAATGCGGAAACTCCTGGTGTTGATGACATCTGACGAGAAAAAAATGTTAGATCTGGTGAACGAAAGCAAAAGAAAACAAGAGGGAAGTGTATATACCATAAGCTGCATCAGCTCAGACTGCAAACGTTTGGTAACAGAATGACCTTCAGGAACAACAACATCAGACATTATAAAATAAGTACGAGCAGAAAATGAGTACAAAAATTTAATATAGAAAAAAAATCAAACAGAAATCTGTGATCGAAAAAGAGAATCAAAAAAAAAAAAGTAAACAATGAGTTTTCAAGCTTCAAAAGTAAACAAGACTAGAAAAAAATTTACTTTGTCTATTAAATCATGCTAAATTATATTAAATTTTGTACTAATATTTATTAACTTGTACTAAACTTTTTGTCCCAGCAACTTTTGTAACTATGAACATATTTTTGTACTTCTTACAGTTTTGTTGAAACAGTTTCTGGTTGCAATAACCACAATACTGTTGCTAATATATGTATCACTACTTATTTATACTCAGTCGTTGCTGCTGTTGTTGCATATTCTCTTTTTTTGTTTTCTTTGCCCATCTAAGGCCACATGCGTTGCACAAAGTCTTGGGACCTTTCGGGCCTTTCCTCCATTCCGGTGACTCCGATACCCGGCACTCGTCACATACATACTTGCCGCTTTTCATTGACGAGCTTGACGATGTTCCGTATTGGAATTTTCGTTTTGCCAAGTTGTAATTTTTAGCGTTGGCTTGCACGTAGTATTGATGATGGGTGTGAGTCTGGTGTGGTGTCAATACACCAGGTTGCTCCGATGTATAAGTGTATCCTAGTGCTGGCAGCTGTTGCTGTCCTAGAATCGGCAAACGTTGCTGATAATCATAGCTGGGCCCAATTTTCCCATTACCATTATCCAAGTAAAAGGTTTGGTTTGAAGTAACCGGAGCTGTAGTGTAGTTGTACATAGAATGATGGGCTTGGGGCGTCGGCAACTGATAGGTGGGTTGGTAATATTGTGGTGTCGCTGTGGTTGGAATGTATGAGTATTCAGGTTTATTTTCAGGACTAAGCAAAGAATTAGACGTGGAATTGTAGTTCCAGTATGCAGATGCAGGTTCTTGTTGTTGCTGATGTTGTTGAGGTTGAGGTAACTGAAGTTGTGAAGTTGAAATTCCTAAAGAATTTTTGGACTGCTCTAGATAGTTTTCAGGATATAGTGGCGACAATGTAGTTGTTAATGGAAGAGTGGAGGTGACCATTGTTGGAGTGTTTGATTCTTTCTTGCCATTAACCACATTGCTGTCGCTATTGGGCATAGCAAGATTAGGCGGTGATGTAGGTGTTAACAGGTCTTGCTTGAGCTTTTTATTGTCCCAAAGACCTACACTGATGGTTTTGTTACTGTTATCGTTAACAAAAATTTCAGGTGCTGGTCTGTTAATCAAAACAAAACCGTAACAAGAACCCTTTAACTGCGCATCAAGATTAGTAACTCCGTTTGAGCTACGACTATCAGGTAAATCTGAAACAAATTCTAAAGATGCAGAGTCTATATCCTTGGCCGTAAGCAAATTGTTGTCATATATTGGCTTGACAGTGACTGACATGTTCTTGTACATGGTGCTCTGCGGGTTATTAACTTTGACACGATAAAATAAAGAAAACTGAGATCCATTAGAAAGTGAATAATTGATATTGGACATGAAACTATAATTTGGGTTAGTTGAAACTCATAACCAAACAGCAGTTTTTGAAAAAAAAAAAAAAAAAAAAATTAAAAGCCTGTTTTAAAAAAACTAAAATTACTTCACTCACTCGTCTAAGTTGTCAGAATGGATATAGTCTAAAAATGAAGATCCAGGAATGATTGAATGGCCCAACACCTGGCTATTTGTTGGCGACGAGTATAAAATATTGACTGTCGGCGAGACGATGTAAATAGCCATAGAATATTGAGGTTGCACCGGGGGTGGTGTATTCGGAGGCGATGAGGCGGTGAAAGATGTGTTAAAGGTGACCTGTGATTCCTTGATCGTATGCTGTTCAAAGGGCTTTGTGAGTAGATAGTTTTGCTGCTTCGACCAGTCAGAGGAGTACATTTTGAATGAAGGCTAGAGTTTTTAAGAAATTGAGGGGGGAGAGGAAAAATCGAGGAAAAAAGAAATTGAGAAGGAAAGTTGCAACTATTTCAATAGATTTTATATCTTTTCTTTTTGCGCGTTCGAAAGCGACACAGAAGTGTTCAAAGACGAGAAAGAAAAGCTCAAATAAAAAATAAAAATAAAAAATAAATAAATTTATTTTTTTTGGTAACATTTTTGAATCGATTCGGTAATGAGAAAAAAAGATATGTACAACCGCTCGAGGCGACCTGAAAAAGAAATTATACGTTCATTTGTGGTCAAAATCTTTAAATCTTACATACGCATTATGCGTATTTGTGTAACGTTGCATAGAATTTTAACTTTTGGCCAATGACATTTTATGAATTATTTCGCTGTTTTAACAAAAGGAAATCTTACACTAGAGTGCAAAAAAGAATCGAGAAAAACAAAAATGCTAAAAACAAATGTTGTTTTTGCGGGTTCAAAAAATTTGTTGTTGCCAGTGAGGGAAGATCCATAACCCCAGATTCAGGCAGAAACCAGAAAAAACAAACATTAAATTCAGGAGTATTTATTTTATCAATAACCTGCAATGGCCTTACTGCTAAAATTCAATGCAACAAACAGCAGTCAAGTAACTGGTCTAGACACATTTGATCTTACTAGCTTACAGCTCACTAGAATTATTTATGTAGCAATCAAACAGTAACTTATTTTTCATTTCATTTTTATTTTGGTAACACTCTAACGCGTATTCTTATTCTTGGACTAGCATCCTATTGATAAAGCCGGTGTCTAACTGTTATAATTTTTAATTAAACAAAATGCAAAGACAAACAATGACATTTTTTTGAAAAATAAAATTTCTTCCACAGGTAGAATTTTATAAACGTCAATCTATGGGCAATTATTATTATTACTATTTTGTTAATTTAGGTGTCTAATGTATTTACATACTGAGAAGACACCAGGCTTATCTGGGTCTGGGGCAATTTGTAACATGCCTGTACCCCGCAGGCGCGGAAATTCGGGAAGGTCAGAATTCTCTCATGAGCCGCAAGGCCTCCTCGTTTCAGTGTTGAGGAGGCCCCGGTAAGCTGGTATCAAGCGGGCCAGGAAAACCCACAATGCATCTGATACGGCATTCTGTATCCTTCAGTGCTAGGACAGTTATACTTAGCCCGGGCTGCCGATGATTTGCGCAGACTTCCTTGAATTGGAGCGGGCTCTAGCCTAGCAGTGAGGTCATGTGATTCTGTCAGAGCAATAGTTTGCATTGCAAAGGATTGCACTGACGGCGACTTGAACCCGCGACCTTAGCCGATCTTGTCAGTCCCTCAACCACCTCGATCACACAGCCTCAATTCTTTATGGGCAATTATTTGCAGCCAATTTTTTTCTTGAGACCCTCAAATTGAAATGTCAATGACGATGTTTTATAGAGAAATAAACAGATTGTTCGTGTTTACAAAATAGTTTTTTTTTTTTTTTTTTTTTTGGACGTTTGAATATTTTTGTTTTCTAGGCCAATTTCTAACATAGTTCTAAACCTGTAAATGTCAATTTTTTTAGCCAACTAACCTTGTTTCGGTGTTAATAACTATTCAATTTTGTGTTTGTTTATTTTGTATCACAATGATCAAAACTTGTTAGAATACAAATGTTTTTGATTACATCTGTATATACTCGACTCACAAGAAAAAAAAATTTACAACTGTTTATTTATAAATGCTTTTTAAATAGATAAAGGTTTTGCCGAAGCTACTAGGTGCGTTTTAGGTTTGGGCCTTACACTTTTTTAAATTCATGTACATAAATGTACAAATCTAGTCCAGATCTGAATTTTAAAATATTGCTACCTTTCATAGTAAACAAAGGCACAGTTAATGCTGCACTACTAGTTACTAAAACTTTTTCAGAGTCTAGAAGTCTGTTAATCGAAGGAACACAGCCATCAATAAATAATATCCACGTCTCTCCCATTACCATCAATCTTTTTTTTTCTTTTTTTTCTTGAACGAACCAGAATAATTGATAAAATCATTACAAGATGCCTTTAGGTCCAAAATAAATGTTGCTTGAAACCACTATAAAACACATGCAAGACCAGAAGCAGGATCTACCTGGAGAAAAAAGATTTTACTTACAGTTGTACAAAAATGTTCTCATCGACGTATAAAAAATTCTAATTAGTGCACAAGCAAACAAACAAACAACAAACAAACAAACAAAAAAGAAGACAAGGCAAATCTGCTAGTTTAGTTGATAGTAGTGTTACTATCTAGAAATTTTCTCAGAAAAAAATTATTATTTGCAGGGTTTTTTTCTTTTTTTTTATTTGTTTTTGTTTTTATTTGTTTTGGTAAAAGATTTTGTCACTTTTTCTGCGCTTTTCAAAGCCTGAGATCGGAATCAATCTGATGCATCTATCCAAAGGCGGAAAGGGCAAACAACTCAAAGAAAAAAAAGAAAAAAAAAAAAAACAAGTCTCTGGCTTTACGCGTTGTTTTCGCGTGAGCGTTTGTTTTTTGCTTTGGGAACCCTACCCTCATTCTACGTTCTGCGCCTCGGCACTGAAATGATACTTGATTTTATGTACCAAATTATTTTGTCTGTCTGACACGAGAGTCTTAGGCTCTAGCGAACGCAAATCTTGGACGTTAGCGACTCATACTGAAACAAAATTTTGAGTTAAGCGGCGTTCTAATAATAAAAATACAGATTTGGGCCCTTAAAAATGACTCTGACACACAAAGTATTTTTTTGTGTCTAATCACAGTCTGCTCTCAACTAATCTTGGAAAGACTGCCTAAAGATCACTAAATTTTTATTTTCCCATCTTTTTGTTTTTCTCTAGTAGCATCTTCGTGACTATTTCATGAATTTGTCTTGTAAATATAAACTGGATGCAGTTCCTACACTCTGGGTATCTTTTAGGTCTTTGTATGGCATGTTTATGTGTTACGATGATTCACATTCAAATTCACTGAATTTCAAGGACTTGTTTTTTATTTTGCCCGAAAATGTATATTAATATGCCATGATTCTGTTTTAATTTATTATACCTGTCTACTTTAACTGAAAAAAACAAAATTTAAATAAATGTAAGATTTCCCTTGACACACAGGTTTTATTTTTGAAATATTCGGAGCCATTGAAGCAGCTGAAGTGAAAAAAATTTAATGCGTGGCCACCACTATGTGGTCTATTCTTGCCATATTTATTTAGTCTTATCTACATAAGTTATAATTACCTATAAGAATGATACATACAAAATCTGTTTATTGTCCTTACGTCACATAGTTACATAACTTAAATAATAATAACAAAGATATACAAAGAAGACATGGAATTCAAAAAAACATTTATCTCTATGAGACTTTAAAATTAGC